>LNAC01000155.1:3442279-3475655 GCA_002007465.1 Ailurus styani | reverse complement strand
AAAACAAACTGAGGGTTACTGGGGGGTGGGAGGGTAGGGATAGGGTGGATGGGTTATGGACATTGGGGAGGGTTTGTGCTTTGGTGAATGCTGTGAAAGATGTAAGCCTGATGATTCACAGACCTGTACCCCTTGGGCAAAGAATAAAAATAAAATTAAAAAAAAAAAGAAATAATCTTTAGCCCAAGTCAAACTTTCGCACATTAATGAATGACATCACCAGGTGTCTCAATTCCCCAACTCCCTTCACATCATACAGGTAATCAATCACAAATCTTGCTGATTCCAACTCCATTATAATTTTTTCCCAATACATTTTGCTTTCTCTCCCTACCATCATTATAGACTATGACTATAGAAACAATCTCCCAACTGGCATCCCTACATATTTCACACCCTCCAATCCATTCTCCATCTTGTATATCTTGTCTAACTCCACATTTAATTATATCTCTTTTGCTTAAAAATAAACAAATTTTAAGAACCAAAATAAACTTGATTAATCCATTACCTAATAATTATTCTAAGCACTTTAAAGTTGGGGAGAGAAATGATTAGACATGACACTGGGGTCTTTGGTTAACTTTCTAAGTTCATCTCATGGCATTTTCCTTACTTCAAATTTCAGATTTCAGCCATGCTGAACTTCTCTACTTTCTCCCCAAGTGGACGATGTTCTCTTTTGCTTCATTAATACTCTAGGGTCTCTCTATCTGCTCTTCCTCATCTTTACTCTTTACCCATTGAGTCTCATTTCAAGCATCACCTTCCTCAAGAAGTTTTTTCTCAGCACCTAGTTGTTATTTATCCACTCACCTATAACCCCCTGTGCACACACCTCTATCACTTTCTTTTCTTTGCCACTAGACCCTCTGGGAATCTGAAACTTCACCATGCCCAGGCACATTGTAGGTTCCAAACAAAAGGTATTTTTAAATGACCAAATGCATGTATGGATGAAGCAACGTTATGAAGCCTACAATGTGTGCCGTTCAATATAACAGGCACTAGTCATAATTTATTTAAGCTAATTAAAATGAAATAAAATTGAAAATTTAGTTTTTCAGGCTTTCTAGCTATATTTCAAGTGCTCACATATGGTTAGTGGATACCATATTGGACAGTGTAGATTTACAGAAGTTTTCCATTATCTCAAAGAGTTCTATTGGACAGTATTACCTAAGATTAAATTAATTGGAATAGGAATAACAAAGATGAGAAGGGGAAAACTAATGTTAGTAAGAAATAGAGAATAAAGAAAGGAGGAAATTGATTATGATTTCTAGATGTCATGATTGCTTGATGAACGTATGAACATAGAAAATGCCAAGCTATGCAGGGGTCAAGTTGAGAGATTATTAGTGTTGTTGCTGTTGTAATTGTTGAGTGTGAGATGACAGGGGTATATCCTAGTGGATATTTCCTACATCACTGCCCACAGTTAGTGTAAAAAATTCTGTTCTATACCTTGCCTTTATATCAGGAGACACTTCATTAAAAATTTTCCTATTTCTCCAACTGTTTAATTTAGAGAAGCACCCCAAACCGTGCTGGATTGTCACTGTCCTTATGATGTCTTATATTTAGAATAAATGGGTTTTGTGAAAAACAATTGTTTCCATTGGTTTGTTTCTCCATTCAGAAGTATATATATATTTTTTTCCTGTGGATTAAATTTACCATTAAGAAAACATCACAATATTATCATATGGGGAAATGAAATTTTATCAAGAAATTTATCAAGCATTTGAATTTTTAAAAAACTGCCCATAAAGACATCAAAGCCTTTTAAAATTTCTTTCTAGAATGACAAAACACTAACTCCCACTTTAACAACACTGACACACTGCTCCTTAAATGCCTCAATACACTACTTTGAGACTATACATTTTATCCTATAAAAAGGCATTCAGGCATGGTATGAAAAGGAATTGTACAAATATATATTAAGTATGATGGCTTGATTACCTTAGAATTTGTGTATTGTTTATAATGGAGCACAGCTGTTAGCACTTGTCCAGTAATTGACTGGTTAGGTTATCTGAATATAGAGACCTTACCTGTTCCATACAACTAAGCCTTGTTTTTAAGCCAAATCTCTGAGCAGGATATTGAAGAATCTCTGTCCTAAAAGATCTCTGGTATCTCGTGTTTTCTAAAGAAGCATTAGAAATTATACAAAATTCTGTCCAATTAACTAAATAAAACTGACTTGCATTTTCCTTTTTACATATTAACCCCATATCACATAGTAATCAATAGATACTGTTGAAATAAGCCATTTAACTTTTCTTCTGGTTTGACTATTTAAACCAGTCATGAGACACCACCTTCTTTTAATTTCAGGTGCCTCTGACAATCTGTTTCTCTATTTTCACTTGTGTTTTCCTTATAAAACTTTATGTATTGATAATTTTTCTATGTTCTTCTTACATTGTTGGGTAGGTTTTAGTTTTATGTTATTTTTATTTTCATCCCGAAAATGAAAACCTCTTTTATTTTTGAAAAGTGAGTCTTTTTATTTGACTTCAAAAAAAAAAAGATTAGAATTTACATAAAATAAAATAGTTTCTAAACATTTAGCTCTACTGATCATTTTTACATCTAGGTAAGTATCACCCAAAACAAAGTACTGATTCTCAAAGTTTTGCATGAATTTAAAGTCTATGAGAGGACTTGTTAAGATACATATTACTGGGTCCCACCTTCTGAATTTCTATTTCTGATTTAGTAGGTCTGGTGTGGGGACCAAGAATTTGCATGTTTATCAAGTTCCCAGGTAATACTTAATGCTGCTGGTCTGGATCACCCTTTGAGAGCCCCCGATTATAAAGCATTTTCATCACATCCAACACATTCCTTTTTTCTCTTTTCCAGTAAATCCAACACTCTGCAAACCCCCCAACTAACCACTTCCTGATTTCTTTCATCATAGTTTAGTCTTGCCTGTCCTTGGACATAATATAAGACCAATTATTTTGGGTCTCCTTTTACTCAACATGAGCCACTGAATTTTTTAAAAAGTATGAAAATTCCATTAGCAGTTGTAACGTGTATGTTTGGTCTTCCAGACATTTTGAATTTTTGATTTCTGTATTTTATCTTTCATTAACTAATCAACTTTTTTATTATTTGTATTTGATATGTTATATTTCATTTTTTATTTATGCTTTGCTTTACTTAATTTATCTGTTATATTTTTGTGTCACTTAATTAGACTCATTTACTTTTATTTCTATTTTAATATTTCTATGATAAAATGCAAACCACTGAATTTTACAAAAGAATTTTAATCATTTTTATTTGCAATTGTAGATTATATATTTGGTCTTACTTCTGTCATTCTGGAATTTTAGTTTCCATTATTTGTCTTTATTTTATGTTTATTTTATCACTCCTTTTCATGATCTTCTTACAAGCAATTTTGTTTCATTTAGCTTTGTTTTTGTCTTCCTCGGTTATCTGGAAATAAATAATTTAACTCTATAATGTCTAGTTTTGAAATAACTTTAAAAATTTTTTTCAACATAACGATTCTAGATACCAAAATCAATAAATAATTTACACATTTTTATTCTCCCATATGTAAAATCTAGGCTAACATGCTGCCTGACCGGGTTCTAAGAGTGCCCTTTGCTCCTTTTAAGGAAAATGTGCTTTAACCAATCAGCAAATACCCAGGATAATTTCCTTGTTTCTGCTCATGCTGGTCTATAAAAGTCTTTCTCCTTGTACAGCTCTTGGGAGCTCCTTTCTACCTGCTGCTTGGGTGCTTCCTGATTCATGAATTGCTGAATAAAACCCTATTTGACCAGTAGATTGTATTAGTAGATTAAGGAGGTGAGTTGGTTGGTAAGGTCTTTCAAGTTCATCATCATGGTTGTTATCTTTTGTCTCTTTTGTCTTAATTGTAAAAGAGCTCTCTGTTTTCAATGTGACTAAATATTCTATAGCATCTATTCTGATAATGTTGATTTTTGTTGATCTAGCTATTCAAATTTTAGTTTCTTTTTAATTTTTACCTTAACTCATTCAATTCCCTCTTCATCTTGCTATTGTAGTCTTTGTATCTCACACTATTAACTTTTAATTTCACTCTTTTCTTTTATTGTGGATATTTATAAAGAGCTGCATCAGAGATTACAATCCAAATGGCATTTTAAAGTGGAAATATACCTGCTTTTGAGTAGAATTATAATTTCTTAAAAATAAAATTACCTGAAATGCCAAATTCATTATCACTCAACTTTTTTGTGTACATCTACAGCTATACTTAAATTTATATATCTAAATTTTCATGTGCATTTATTACGTGATTTTAATTATTTTTATGATGAAATCATAGTATAGCTACATTTTATAATCTAGTATTTTTAAATAAGTATAAGTATGTCATATATTTTTAAATAAGTATGATATATATATAAAATACACATTTCCCATGCAATCAAGTATTCTTCAATATATCATATGTACAAGAATTTATCACTCCCCTATTGTTATTTAGATGGGTTTCAGTATTTTATTATTATTGATTGTGCTGCAATATTTAATTATATGGTTATATTTTTATGTCTGTGATTTTTTTCTTTTTTAGGAAACATAAAGCAAACTTATTTGATTCTAGAGTATATACATGTTAATCGTCTTCCAGAAGAGTTATTTATTTTCAACAGCAGTAGAGCTGTATATGATACTGGAAAACTACACACACACACACACACACACACACACACACACACACACTTTTTTTTAATGGTGCCAATTGGTGATTGACTCAATGTTCTCTAGCAGTATTCCTTAGCTTTGTAAGAGGAAATTGAAAACAATAATTCAGAATTAGAGACTTGTATGATGGATGTGGCCAATGGCTTAGACACAGAACCTGAGAATGTTGAGCCTTTCAAAATTACTAGAAAACAGGCCTTGGTTGCTATGAGGAAAACCAGAATTTCCCCACCTAAGTTTAAATAAATGGGATTTATCTGAAATTAAAACAAACAAAATTTCAAATGCCATTATGAACATCTGAGTCATTTTTTAATTTAGTTCCATTCTCAAAGCATATGATCTGAATTTAAACTGTTACTTGAAAGAAATTTATTTCAAGAAAATATTTTCACAGAACAAATTCTTAAATTCATTCTCTATGCAGTAGATAGAATAATGCTCCCCTCACCCAAAGTTGTCCAGACCCTATGAATATGTTGCTTGACATGTCAAAAAGAATTTTGCAGATGTGATTAAGATGAAGGGCCCTGAAATGAAAATTTGTCCTGGATTATCCATCCAATCTAATCATTCCTTGAAAGTGGAAGAGAAAAAGAAAAAAAAAGAAAGTGGAAGAGAAAGGCAAAAGACTGAATCCATGAGATGCAAAGTGGAGGTCTCACTTGCCACTTCTGGCTTTGAAGGTGGAGGAAGAAAGCCATGAGCAAAGGGATGGGTGGTCTTCGGTTACTGGGGTGGCAATCACTGACTGCAGAGAAAAAAAACCCAGACACCTTAATCTTATAAGCTCAAAGGTACAGATTTTTCCCTTACAGCTTCCATAAAAAAATGTCGTCAGACTTCTGACCTACAGAACTGGAAGATAATAAATTTGTGTTGTTTGAAGACGTGAGAGTTACGGTAATTCGTTACATCGGCAATAAAAAACTATTGAAATTAGAGATAAGACACTTGCTAATGGTCAAGGATCGTGTTTCTTTTTAAATTGTTGTGAATCAGTGGCCAGCAAAGTGCCCTAGTATGTTGTCAAGTAATCAATGAATATCTATTGATTTCAGTAATTAATTAAGCCCCATACCTTATTTTCCTTATTTTCATTTTACTTAGTAGAGGAAATGGTCTCACTAGAGTTTGGAAGAGTAATAGAAAACACTGAATTCTGACTTCTAACTAGCTTAAAAATGTAAACAAAACCCTGGGAAAAGAGAAATTTCTTCTGTGATTAGCTAAACATAACTTTATATGAATGGGGAGGTTGGATCCTTCCAGGGTAATGCTTGATCTCTTTTTATTTGCTTAGGCAAATTATGGAACGACAGCATGAAAAGCATTGTTATACTAATGTTGCCTCCAAAATCTGAATCTCATTACAGTGTGGCCTTGAGGCCTTCTAACGTTGAATGGGAACAAACAAGTTATACTAGTTCAAAAGAGTGTTCACACACACACACACACGCACACATTAATTATACTCTTTTACAGAGGAAATTTTAACTCCTGTGCTACAATTAAAAAAAAAAAAGGAAATGGCACATGGGTCAATTTGTAAACGTGACAGAAGTAATCAAACAAGATGAATGTGGCAACAATTCCAAAAATGGAATTTTGGTGTGTGGAGGTACAACGGGACCTTGGGGATGCTCACAGGGGGTGCGGATTAAAGCATAATGGTGATTCGTCCAACCTTGCCACCCCTACGTAATTCTCATTGGCTGCTAGTTAAGTGTAACCGCTCAACTCACTACCGCTGGTTTCCACTAGATGGGAGATGGAATCCAGCAGGCGAATAGGAGCTCAATGCTTGCTTCTGTGGTGGGGTGAGGGGCTGATTGCCGGAGGCACGGGGTCTTGGAACAGCCACTTCCCACCCAGCTCCACGGAAAACACTGGGGTTGGGGGAGGGTGTTATTTTTCCATTGTCCTTGGTTGGATTTGACCAAGTGTTGCCAGAAAGGCTTTCTGCTGGTAGGCCGCCCTTGCCCTACCCTTTGTCTGGTTGAACGAGGCTGTCTTTGGGACTTTCCAGGTCCGTCAAGTTGAGGATTCGCAGCTGGAGGTTTCTGCGCCATCCTGCCCGAGGTAAGGCAATAAGGAAAGCCAGGGACTCACCTGCATGTTATTCCTCAAATTCTGGGACCTCAGTCTTCTTCTTTGCACCTTTCATAGCTTCCTATATTTTTGTTGTTATGTGTAGGAATTTGGGGCTCTAGTAGGGAGCACTTGGGAGGAATGGGGACTACTCAGTCGTGGAGGAACTGGAAGTCTGAATAATCATTTTCTAACTTATTAACAGATATTCATTTAGAGCCTATTATGTGCCAGGCAGTCTGCTATCCCATGTTCGACTTATTGTTGTGAAGTGAGGAGGACTAAAGGAAAGGAGGGAAGGAAGGAAATGCTACTCACGTTCCCGGTCTCAGTGACAACTTCACAGTTTCCCTAATGACACAGATGAGGTTAGCCCCCTCCCAATACATTGCTCCTCTAGCACTTCATATTTCTGCTTTGGAGAACTCGTGACCTTGCATTGTCTTGTTCAATGTCGGTCCCCACTTACCAGTAAGACTGCCAAGACCAGTTTGTCTTTCTCACCGCAGCATCCCCTCACCTAGTGCAGAGACCGGCACATGGTAGGCACCCACCAATATTCATCAGGGAAGCTAACAAATCCACGAAATAAGGCAGTTTTCCCACTCTGACTTTGTTCTTACCTTTGTTTTTCCTCACTTGTAACACTGGGCATTAACTGGCTTCTGACCTTCTTGGTCTGTCTTTGGCAACAGGGTTTCCATTAGTCTGGGGTCTTTACATTCCTGGCTACTAAGCACGACTAACCTGTTCTACCCCCAGGATTCCACCCCAGGCACATTTTGCCATCTCCAGGGACTATCAGAAAATTAGGGTGCCTTGGAGGCGGGAATATTTCGGTGCCTGACTTCATCCTCTGCAACATTGTTCCTCACCTGCTTTGTGCGGGCGGGTTGGTAAAATGTAGGGGAAACATTGACGTCAAAATAGAATAAATGCCAGGAAGAGTTAATCATCACAAGGGAAAAGAGCAAAATAAAAATATAGTTCAGTTGTCTATTATGAAGGGTCACTTCACCATATGATCCTTGGAAACTAAAACTAAGACTGAATTAATTATCCTTTCACTGTCTTGGGTTTTTTTTCCTTTCTTGTTCAACATTAACTGCCTCTGAAATTATGTTAAAGCAATGATCTCTATCATAATGTCCTTCAGCTGGCCCTGAAAACAATTTCCTACAGAAACCTTCATTTTTCCTAGGAATCACGTCAACCTTCTTAACCTCATCATTTTTATGGTATTTTGTTTTGTTTACCCTTAGGGGATATTAAATTTTTATGTGGCTTAACTTATCTATGAGTTAGACCAAAGTAATGTTTTAAAGTACATTAAATGATTTAAAAGTATTTTGCTTCCTCAGGAAGGCTGTTAATATACACGGAAAATTGTGTGGCAGCAAAATGAGATACTCTCAGCGGTACAGAGTTTATCTAGGGTTGCCCATATAAAGCAGGCCTCATTTAGCATTAAATCTCATTTTATGTGATCAGGGTTTATTTTTAAATGGGCCACTCAGGATTCATGCTGCAAGACTCTTTTTACTGAGCATCATGGGAAGGCCATTTTTCCGCCTTCCACCCATACCTCTACAACATAATTTCACACTAAATTTGCGTAGGTTTTCACCAGATTTGCACTGTATACATAGTATACGGCCAATATATATTTATTAAATAAAAACAGTGAAAAATACACGTGGAAGTACTTTGGAAAATTATAAAAGGATATATAAATGCTAGTTATTAATGTTAAGTGATTTGCCTTGTTTTCTTTAAGCATGCTAAGAAATCATTGTTTTCAGATGTCAAAATGCTTCACGTACATAATCAGGGATATCCTTAGGATTGTGAAGTGCACAAGTGTTCATATGTTGACTCATTTATAGCATTTTTGAATACAAATGTATTTCCTTAAAAGGACTGAGTATGCCGCTATCTAAAGTAAAAAAATATGAGAGATGTAAACGTTACCCCTATTGCATGTATAGAATCTAATAATTTGTTCCTAAAAACTCAAGGTTCATTGGCACATGATGCGATATTTTAGGGGAAATTTGGAGAATCTGATCCCTTTTATTTCTGTCATTTTAGAATTTATCAATTTCATGTATGTCTTGTTCAAGACTTCTACTTTAGCAATGTTTGCGATAGATATTAGTTTTATTGACTTTAAAATCACTCTCCTTTCTTAATATATATATATATATATAAGTCTAGGAAAACAGTCAGCAGGTGGGAGCAACTTACTCTTCAAGAGCTGTATAATATTACCTTAAACTCACTCACCAGTTTTGGAATGACCAATTCTCAATATTTTTACACATTTTCAGAGAGGCTCATTTTTATATTAATCTTAAGGATCATTTTATTATCCCTTGAAAGCTTTTCCTGAACTCAAGAAACTCCTTTAAGTAATGCAAAAACAGAGTTAGCAGATGAAATTACGAGTCAGTAGGCTTTGCATTGCAGGAATGCAATGCCGTGGAAAACAGAATACCAGGTCTCCCAATTCTTAAAAACACAACCATTCTCTCTGTCATTTTCTCAGTTTATGCTCTTCCCTCCTATAATGTTGCTCAGCCCTTCTCTCCTCTTTTTTCTCCATTTTATTTCCCTTCAATTTTGGGGGAGGGGAAAATGACTCCAAGATCTGTTTTATGCAGAGAAATTCAGTTTTGTTCAGCCACTATTGCAGAGCTCGGATCTGAGATTCACTTCACGTGGGAGAACTCAGCTGAAGCTTCGAAGAGATGACTTATAAGAGCCCCTCCTCACTGAGGTAAGTTCTTAAACACAGCCTGTCATGCTCTTTCATTCACTACGAAGAGGAGAGGAAAGGCAATTTATTATTCCAGTCACCCAAGCACACAAGCAACCAGAATACAAGATAGTTTTAACTACATCAAAACTAATGACGTACTGTATGGTGACTAACAAACTAAACAAAACTAAAAACTAAACTAAACTAAACTAAGATAAAAAGAAGATAGTTTTAACTCTCTGGTATTCCTTTTAATAATATCAACTTGAAATCTAGTTCCTCCATATTGATCACTGTTCTTTGGCAAACACATACATGAACTCACACAGAATTTTAAAGAAGAGATCTCTCAGTACTTTCACATACATCTCCCTGCTTCCATTTTGGCCTCCTAAAGCTCACTCTCCACCCAAAGTTAGAGTCAGTTTTTTTTGGCCCCTGGGGTAAAGCAGAATGTGTCACTGTCCTGCACAACTCCTCCAGGAGCTAGTTTCCTGCCATGGTGACAATATCGGCTCATCTCCCTTCAGGGCCGTGGGAGCCCTAGGAGATCTGCTTCCTGCTACCTCAGCTTTTTCTCCTATCACAGACTCTCAACCCCTCTGCCCTTCTCCACTCACCATCTTGTTCTTACCAACTTCCTTTCCACCTCAGCCCCTGGGAATGCACTCTTCCCTCTACGTGGAATTCTTAGCCCCCAACACACCTTCCCTGACCCCCTCAACTGTAAATCCCTTTCTACTCAGTTTGTATCTCCTCCTGCTTTATTTCCCTCACAGCACATCCGGCATGTACTATGTACTGGACACCTTACGAGAGCATCACTGGAAGTCCCATTGTTTATTTTCTAGTTCCCCGCTTGAATGTGAAATCCACGGGGCTGAGATCTAGTTGCTCTTCACTACTGTTTCCCTGGCACCAAGAATGGTGCCTGTTTAATAAATTATAACATCATATTAAAATGGGGGTCTTTTCATCTCCATTGCAGCAGAAGCCCCCGAAGGGAAGGCTGATTCAATAGGAGTGACGTCCTTGTGAGTGTCATCGCTGGGTCTTCTGGGCTGGACACACTGTGACGGTGGAATGGGTGGCACGAGCACTCACACCACATTGACTCTAGCGCATGTGGTAAGGCTGAAGAATTCAGCGCGGCAACAAGAGACAAAGCGGGGGTCAGACCCCAAGGATCTTGGCACAGGGCTGAGAAGTCCCATAGAGACGGGATGTCAGGGGGAGGTAGTACTGTGGGCCAAATTATTCAAAATAGTAGTACTCTTTTTGGATCTTTAAAAGTAACAGAGAAAAATACAAGTGTGAAGCAAGAATGACTAGTTCTAACTTTAAACACAAGGCATCTGTTTAAAACTGAGGGGTAGGTTTTAATTGAGGCAGTAGAAAGCAAATGCTCCCATAATTCAAGGAGGTATGACAAGCTCAGAAATGTACTGTCCAGACAGTGCACAGGAATGTGGGCTTTAAGGAGAGACGTGAAAGTGTCCACAACACACCCTTTCCTTTATGGTCTCCTCCCTAATCTCTGCTTCAAAATACCAACCTGCTGATCTTGCTTTCCTGCTTTAGACCTCTGATACCTGCTGAACGACTTCTTTCCATCCTGAAGATATAGTAAAAAAGAGTGAATAGGGCCTTATACCTTCTCATCCTTTCCTAAACCACCCCGCCCCATCTTTTCCCACCCTTCTTAGCTCCCTCTTCCATAATTCGTATCTCTGGGTCGTCACAGACAGCCTAAGTTTCTATTGACTCTGGGTCTACAACATTCTTCTTTCCTTCTCCCTTTGTGTCCTTATCCTTCAAAGGTCTTGCTTCTTCTAGTTTTTCCCCTGAAACCTGCAACCCAGTTAAGTCATCATTATTTGCAATCGCAACACTCACACATTTAAAATATTCATCCCACTTGTTACCTATTTGCTGAAGGTATTTTCTTCTCCACTAGAAGGGAAGCTCAGCTGATTCATTACACCACTTCCCTGGTGAGCCACACATTGTCTGGCCCTCAGTAGGCATCACAATAGTTAGCTGTTGAATTTTCTGTTGTGGAATGTATGTTCTGGAGTGATATCATATATGGGACCAAGTATGATGTCACTCCAGAACATATATTCCATAACCAAAGATTCAACAGGTAACTATTATGTACATATATCACATATATAGTATGGTTTGATATATATATACCTATACATACATACAATATACATATATTATATACATATATATAACATATGAGAGGTAAGATTGCAATCAATGACCTATATAAACACAGGGTGTACCATGTGTGAATGCCGCATGAGTTAGCTCAAAATAGTTAATACATTAGTTTAAGAAGTGTTTCTCGAGTTCATTTTATATGTATATTGCTAATGTTAGCAACATCAACTTATTTTTGTCCTTTGTCTCTAGTGGTATTTCAATACCTTCTAAACAGATTTTCAGTAGGACAGCATAAAGTATTATAGGGACTAAATCTAGGTTAACTTCTGGGCTTGGGCAGATAGGCCAGGTAAGTTCTCCAGAGGCAACAAAAAACTGCCCATATGCTTCTCAGCCTTGTGCGAGGTTTATCATCTGGCAAAAAATCTTCCAAGAATTTATCCTCTGGCATTTTTCCTTTTCTGAGAAAAATTTCAAGTAAAATATGAAGCAGTAGAATGGGGACAAATGGAATTCCTCCAAAAACAAAATCACTTGTGTGATGACAAGATCTAAAGAATACGGGCGGGCAAGGATTTAATGGATACAGTTGAACGCAACTTGTATTTTCTTAGGGTGTTAGATACAAGGGAAATATTTAATGAAAGATAAGTCATGCTGATCTTTGTGGTAGGCTGAATAATGCTCCCACAAGGTATCCATGTTCTAATCCCCAGAACCTGTGACTGTAACCATTCATGGCAAAGGGACTCTGGAGATATGATTATGTAAAGGATTTTGAGGGAAGAAACCAGAAAGACAAAAGGGGATGTGATAATTGTGGCAGAGGTTGGAAAGATACCTTTTGAAGATGGAAGAAGGGGCCACAAGCTAAGGGTTACAGGTGGCCACTAGAAGCTGAGCAAGACAAGGAAACAAATCCTCCTCTCAGAGACTCCAGAAGGAACTAATGCTGTGGAAACCTTAACTTTTTAGCTCACTGAAATGGATTTTGGACTTCTGACCTCCATACTTTTAAGAGAAGTTTGTATTGTTTTAAACCACCAAGCTTTCAGTAATTTGTGACAGAAGCAACAGAAAAGTAATACAAGCCCTCTCTTCTCAATTTAATTGATACTAAGAACATTTTTTCCAAAGTTAGAAATTATAAACATATGAATAATGACCTTGGGTCGAGATTACTGGACTGGTTTTTGAAGAGTTGAGGGAAATCTTTTTTAAAGCACAGTAATCCCTTCCATTTTATACATGATTAGAAAAAATAATTTGGTGATTATACTATCTTTACCAGTTCAATAGATTCAGTGATCTTGAAACCACTCGTGAACTGGTCTTTATCATTTGAATAAATTTTTAAAATCATTGATTAAAAATACGTCATTTCAGTGGTTTCTGGGTGGTGGCAGAAATACAGAGATATTGAACAAACAGTAATGCCATTGTGATTTTCTTTTGTTTCCAGTGTTGTGCTTTATTATTCTAATCATACCAATATCCTTTAAAATAAGATAAAACACACTGAATATTGAGTAATATAGTCTTTGATATCCTTTTTAAAAAATACATTTAAAATCTTTTTGATCTTTCTGAAATACTCAGCTCTTTATGAAGAATCCCATGATGTTAATTACAAAACTCCTGGAACTTTCTCCCATTTTTTTAAACATTAAGAATTTGCTGAAGATTTTTTTACACTTGAACATATTGTTTAAAATATAATCTTTCTTTCCATGTGACAGCCTCACACAAACAAAGTAGTTAAAGAAGATGAAGGTCTGTCATTGCTCTACTTAATTAACAGAGACTTTTAGAATTATGAGATGTTAAAAAAAGAACTCAAAAGAAAACTTTAGTGTGATAATGATAATCATCTCATTTCACATCTGAATTTCAACTGGTAAAAATTCTATTTGCAGGTGTCATCTGCTAGAACTAGTCAATCTTATTTTATATTGTGTGTTTTTCTTTCCCCAGTTACTTACGCAAATCAGATGGTGGAGTACAAACGCGTGGCTAGAGGTTTACATTTGCTTCTAGTTTAGCACAGGATGCGACAATTTCCTTTTTCTATTATCTATGACTTTGGAAGCTTCTAGTTCCTTTATTTTGTATCTAAGCTGTTGAATCACCTTGCTTTTTAGTGCATAAAGACAATGCATACCTTTTGGATCGATTATACGTTCTACAAGATTAACTCGCAATGTTTCTAACCAAATTGAGATGTACCTAAATGTACATTTTAATAGCTTTTACAATTTATTTTGGCTTATCCACTGGCATTTACAACCTTGAAACTATAATTCACCTAAAACATAAGTAACTTTATAGTGATTAGGAGACAATGTGAAGTATCCTTTTTCTTTTTTTAATTCTTACTTCCAGAGCTTTCTTCTACAATAAAACAATGGTAACTTTGTCAAAGTTTAGCAATTCTAACATACAACATATTCTAAGTAGTATTCAAATTACTCAGTAAAATGCTTGCCATTTTGAATACTTCCTATGGGGAACATAGCATAGTTATTGTCAGTTAAGACTGTTTCCTAAAAAAAAAAAAAAAAAAAAAAAAAAAAGACTGTTTCCTAATTTTGACTAAGGAAAAGAAAGGTTTAATAATTTAACTTTCTGCAGTGTACAAAGTACCTCATCATTAAAATTGGTGGCATAAGTATATTGTAACAATTTCTATACATCTTTACATATGCCTTTGAGACAACTGCTATGATGGTAAAGTCAGAGTGAAATGTACAGATATACTTCCCAATATTTTACTCATCGTTTCAGAGGTTTTATCAGATATAAATTTTATTATCAGTTGCCTCTTTGACAAATTCTACTTGTAAGAAATTAACTGAGAAATTACTCTATTATGGCTAATTATAAAATTATATACTATGGTTCAGTGTCTTTTTGGTAACTAAATGGCAGTTTACAGAGCTAATATTGCTGTGCTCTCCAAATGAGGCCAGTCATTAAAAATTTGAAATACATAAATACTAAAACCTCCAATATGACTATATTCACAGGAATGTTGTCAGAGCTGGAAGGAACTTGAGCTATCTCCAGTCCATCTCTAGTCTATGGATGAGAAGCTGATCAGTTCAATTTCAGCAGGTTAGTTGTGGCTAGCTCCATGGGCTAGGCCCTTCATCACCTGTTTCCTAAGCTAAGCGGGTATGTAGCACATCACACTGACTCACTCTCTCTCTCACACCCCACATTACCTTAAGATAGGTCTTGTAAAGTAATCTGAACGAGCACATTTTAATATAAATTTGCATGTTCTACTGTGTGCTTTTTAAACAGCATTTTCTTTTGGCAGAGGAGCACAAAAATAAAGTATATTTAAAAAAAAACAGCACAGGGCTTGCTGCATTATGAGTTCTCAAAATTTATTTCCTTTGGTCAATCTGATGGAATCATATCCTAGTAAGTGAAGGAATATACCAAAATTAAAGTGTTCTCGGAAATACGCCGTAGAAATTCACTAAGCAAAGTATCAATCTAACCCCAGATGAGAATACGTAGCGGTACTCAACTTCTTTATCCACGGACAGACATTCACTAGCCTCACCTGCCCCTTTCTTTCTTTAAATGTATGACAGATGTACCATTTATTCTGATTCTGGATTATATATTTCCTTTCATATTAAAATAGAGACTGTATCTATTTCTCTCCTGAATTACATACCCACCAAAATTTTTTTAGTAATACAGCACTAATAAACTTCCTTAAGTAGTGTGATGCTGTCCAAAACCTAATAAAAGTTAAGCACAGGCTTGCCATGGAAGAGGAAATTACAGTGCTTTACAACACTTGTAAATGGGATCTAATTATATTTTGCTCTCTTAAAATTCAAAAATGATGTATGGAAACTGATCAATCAAAAAATGTTTTAAATACGTTTTGGCCATACTATAGATCGTGTTTTGATTTTAAAACTAAACTAACAAATGGCCGCTGAGCAGTAAACAACAGTCAGTGATATTTACGTAGTGAAGTTATTAACTTCACAGAGACACCCAGATCTTATATGCACTAAGGATTTATTAGAAAAACAAATATTGAAAAATTCATGATTTAAAACGTTTCGAATAAAGTTCAGGGGGAATATAAGCAAATCATTTCTCTAATAATTTGAAATATAGGAGGCTTAGACCTTCTATATTTTTGTCAAAATAAGAATTATCTATAGGAGACAGATGCTGCTCCCTACTTAATGGAGGGTCTCAAATTTTACTCTGCATCTCATTGGGAAGGAAATATAAAATTTTAAAATAGAATTAACTTGGGGAAAGGCATCAGTGCTGCAACTCTTAGCACCAAATGTTTTTTCTTGGAGCACCAAATGCTTTAAGGAAAACATTCCAAGTATCAAAGTTTTCAGATAGATAAATATTTATGGATCAAATCCATAAAGAACAGACATTGTTATGAAATATATATAGATGCCTTCAAAACTTTCTTTCCAGGCAGAGTAGACACATAAGTTAGGAATCATTTCCCACTTAATTGTTGTTGCAACCTTATGCAACACAAATGGATTATGGATAAAGACTTCCTCGTTTACACACAGAAAGTAGATCTTGACTGACATTTTGTCCAGAAAATTAAACAGGAACTATTTCTCCCTAGAAAATATTAAAAATGTTATTAAACTTATAGAAACGGCTTTATTCTAACCTTTTGTTTTCCTTAGTTTAAATGGCATAGCGGTTTTGGATTTAGTTCTTTGGTGAGTAAACAGCACTCTTTCAAAGCAAATTCTTCTACATGTTAGATGGCAAAATGAGAGAAAATAGCATAGATCTAGTTCATATCTTTAAGTGCAATGAAATCCCATCTGTCTTTGAACTTTATGAATGGTACTTTCTTAGTCTACATATAGCTCGTTGCCTCTCCCTCTTCACTGAGAACTCTTCCTAGTGGCATTAGAACTGGAAACCCATTTACATTACAATCTATAGAAAGCTATTTTGTCCTTTAAGGACAGATGTCTACTCACATTGCCCACCCAGCAAAACTGAAATGCCATACAAATGCCATACGATAGTAGACAAATTCCAAGTGACTACCAAAGAAAGAGCCTTAGCTTCTGTAGAATCTTCAGTGCTCTTAAATACCATTTATGGGTGTGCACAGATCAGAAATGAAGTGCCAGTTTAAGAAAACAGCAATATGTGCTGTCTCAGATGCAAATGTAGAGCAAAGGTCTACGAGAACTCATTGGGCGTGTATCAGGCTTCCAAGTCGCACTCGCATGCATGGATAGCTAATGCCAATAGTATCATTTGTGACCATAAGCAACATCTTGGAACTGAATATAATTCTGTCTTGAAACTAACCAGGACAATTCTATATTTAGCCAAACAAAGCTTGAGTTTATGTGGGCTTAAATGAAATGGTAGCAGAGGCACAGGTAAAATTTTATTTATGAATATGGAGACACATGACTTTGGATCCAGCCAGCCAGTGACATAAATAAACTTGAGCAAATGATTCAAGCTAGAGGATATGTATGCATATATATATTTGTGTGTGTGAGTAAGACTTCTTGGAGCCGTGCCACAAATCTGGACACCAATCAGCAGAATCACTCCCGTCCTCTGAAATTTCCATTAAGAGCACAATGGGGGTAATTATACCGGGATGCTCCAAATCGCTCTTTCCATCTTGTGCACTCACATGCCCGCCAAACATGAAGTGTTCGCGTTCTCCCTTCCAATGTGATGGTTGTTGAACTTATTTTTAGTGTCATTTGATAAGCCTTTGTGCTCGCAGAGAGACATCCCACTGACCCAGCCACTGGTCATTGTCTATACCAGTTCACATCAAAGCAAGCGCGCTTTGTCAGGTTTCGAGTCGAATATCCATTTCGCATCTGAAGTACAGTATCGAAAGTGACTAGATCATTTGAGCTTTTTTCTTCAGCTGCTGCCTTCTTCCTCCCCCACAGTGTTTCCGCTCACGCTAACATAATTTGGCATCGTCGACGTGACACGATGGTGGTTTTTCTAAAAAATTATAATACATACATTTTGATGTTTTGTGGTGGCCGACCCTCCTGAAAATTTAATTTATAAATTGATGAGAGGAGGTCTTTTTTTTTCTCTACTGAATCATAACCAAGGTAGAGTGCCCCTCAAAATCCAAGTAATGCGCATACAGTAATAGGTCATTCAATGTCAAAAGGCATAAAAAAGATGAGCAAAATCTTCACAGGCTGCTGCTTGCTGTTGCCTTTAATTATATTAATTAAACTTTGAAATTTTTATGCAAAGAGAGTTGCTGGCTTGTGACGCTGAAGAGCCCTTGGAGACTTAGAGGAAGGAAAAACCCTGAGCGGAAGCTTTGTGGTTACCGCTTCCTTTAAATTAAAAGCAAAACAAACTCCTGGTATGTTTACAGATACTAATGCTTTATGCACTACTAAACCCTAAACATAGAGAGTGGGGTAAATCTACCACTCCCAGTGACGAGTTCTCGAAGCACAAGTCCCTTAAACTCCACTCAAGATCTCTGGTTAGAGGCTATCTTCCTGTGGAATAACGCTCTATTAATTTCCTTCTTTTCCCGAGTGCATAATGAAAGAAAGGTGTCTTCAACAACTAAAGGGCAAAATCTTGCTTGCTACCAATACCTTGAGGCATCCTGTCTACATTTTGTCATGCGTGTGCACTTTTCAGTGTTAGAATGACAAGATTTTCCAGTCAGAAGCTTCCCGTAAGGCACAGTGTGATAGGGGACTTGGGAGGATTTTCTGATCTGACATAGCTACAAGGCAACGGCCTCCTGTATTTGCTTGGCCTGGTGGGAAATTTCATACTCTGCCTGTGGCGGACAATCTTGTGATGTGAAAATGCGAGTGCCATGTCTCCATGTAAAGCACTCCTCTCTCCATTACAGATCCATCACGGCCAGTTGTTTCTTGGTCCCTGTTTTGATATCATCTTCATGCTGTTGCTTTGGCTTTTTCCTCCTCTCCACATTCCAATGAACTTTCTTGTATAAACCATAGCAGGTAGATTAACATGAGTCTTTATGTTCAGTGTCATGAATCATGAGTTACCACTGGGTTTCATCAACTCTCATGTAGATGGCAGAACAAGTATTTAAAAATGTTTGGTGCAAGCAAAGCAGAAGGCAGAGAAAACATTTCCTGACTGAGAGGAAGAAAGCTGTTCTTCCAAAAACTTCTGAAATTCACTTAATTTCTTTTTTCATTTGGTTGGATATCAGCAGTGTGAAGATGTATCTTCATATCTTCTTTGGTCTTCCTGGTATCCTTTTACTGAGATGGAACTCGGGAGAAGTTTATGCACCGGCCCTAGAAAAGAAAAAAAAATCATTATTGAAATATTAAAGCAATTATAAAAAAGCATAAGAATATCTAGTTTTCCTACCATGATATAATAAACAATTACAGGAGAACAGGTCAATGTTAAGATGAACCACAAAGTCATGTTCTTCCCCTTGGGTCAAAGCATGGTGGTTCATTCAGATCTTTTCCACAGCAAGTTCATCTACACAATGGTATGATAAAATTAGAGTGGAAAAAACTCTATGTAAAATAGAACTATGTTATTGCTATTTAAAGTACTGCATTACTATCTTAGCAATAAAAATATCAAAGCCAAACCCTATGTTTCTTTCTATAATGGATTTAAATGAAAGTACTCCTTTATGCAATCTGGTGCTTTTAAAATTGATATAAAACTGGTGCTTCTAAAATGTATACATGAGGAATGCACTTGAGAAGTAGTAAGAGGCCGAGAGGATCAGGAGTCAGGGAGAGAGGGAAGACACGGCATCTCTTTGTGATTGCATTTTATAACTAGCTTTTGCAAAAAGACTTAAAAAACTTGCCCTCTGTTGTTGACCATTTCTTTGTGCACAACTACACACCATCATTACGTGTCCTCTCCAAATGGTGACTATTTATTTGCATTCCAGATTTTTAAAGAGACTTTGTCATTCCAACTCCTTATCACTTCAAGAAAGATTACAAAGGTACATTGTTTCATATGTACTTATAAATAACCCAAGAATTATTTGAAAACAAAGTTTTCAATCATTGATAAAGGATCCCCTCTTGCTCTCTCATTGGTATGATTCTGCTGATACCCTGTACTACATAAATCACATCCAGATTTCTCAATAGGCCAAAAGTTAGCATACTGCTTTCTAGTTTAAGGGTAAGGAGTATCATCTTATTGAGATTTTCCTATTTGTCCTAATATCTGCTAACTTCAGATTTTAGGACTTCTCTTTATTTCTCTCTAAATGTGAACAGGAAGTTTGTTTTAGATATCCAATACATGGGAATATTCGAAAGGAAAAACAAATACTGTTGGAGAAGAAAGCCTGGAACATCAAAACAGGATTTTGGTCCATTTTCCTCTCAAAAATGTCTGCTCAATAAATTTAGATCTATCAGAAATTAATGAAGAAAGAGAAAAGCAAAAAGCAAACTAGTTTCCATTAACTTTTGCCTAAAAGGCAGAGACATTCACCAAATTATACATATTCTAAATAGTTTGGAGACAACATTATCAATTTTATTACTCGTACCTGATGTCTACAAATAATATCTGTGCAAAAGGGAGTACGAGAAAAGCAGAGAGAAGACTACTGAAGAAGGAGGTCAAAATCCTTGGTAATGCAATAGTCATAGGTCATACACTCAGGCTATATTTTTGTATCGTCTAGAACCTTCAAAGAAGATCTTAGAATGAATATTAAGTGAAAAGATGCTCTTCTCCAAATTAGCTAAGTATGATACCAAAAGCCATGGGAACATTAAAAATGTTATTTTCATTACATTCCCCTTCTCTAAATATTTTTTTCAAAGGGACAGGTATGAAAATGACATAATTAATAAATATTTGAGCAAAGCAATAACACAGTGCTTCTAAGCCACAATAGTGTAACTATAGATGCAATAAGAAATAGATCTGAACTATGCCTATGAAAACAGTGATGAACATTAAAAGAATGATCTTCTGGAGTCCTTTGAGAATCCAACAAATACATGACGAATTATATTATGGAAGCAAAGATATGAATTAATGACATCTTTTTCTTGTGTATTTGTGGACCTAAAAAAGTAAAAGTTTTCTCTCTTCTGCATAATTTTGAACAGAAGTTATCATGAATCTCTACTTTTACTTGAGTGTCATCACCAATGAACTAAGATGTAGATATAGGGCTCCTTCTCTGACCACTTTTGTTTTACACATCAGATTAATCTTAGTGACTCGGATTCACTTACTTGAAGCAATTGGATAGTTTTTAAAAATGAGATTCATAGTTCACCTGAATTCTTAAAATCACTTCAATGCCTAAATTATGCCAGACCTAATTATTTTTCATTTCATTTGATGTGGTTTAATTATAGACATAGAAACTCAAATGAAGAAAACCCTATTGATTTTGACTCTGAGGTTATTTCCACTCTTCCAAAATTTGGGATTAAGCACTGATCATCAGCTATCAAATGTCTACTGATGCAAATACTAAAAGCACCTGTTAAATCCAACATACATTTCTGTGTTTTAACACACACCCATCAACAAAAAATAAATAAATAAATACCTTTTCCCCTCCTAATCAAGGACTCGGTATTTTCCACTTTTTATCAAGAGTTGATAATGTGGGGGTGTATTTTTATTTTACAGAAATCTAAAAGATGGTAACTCGGAGGAGTTATGTTCAAGAGTTACTTCCTCTGTTAAGCATTACCCTGTTCTCCCAGTCATGGGGCTCTTTCCCTCAAAGTTCCCACAGCATCTCCACTACAGCCAAACCACATTATGCCATAACTGTCTGCCTGAATATCTAAAAAGAGAGATAACAGTGATTGATTAATTCTAAGGGTTCCAAAGCCCTTGTTATGGATCACAGCTCGCCACTTGTTAAGTGTGTGACCATGGGCAACTCCTTTAACTGCTGTGTGCCTCAGTTTCCTCATCAGTACAATAAGAAATAAAAACTGGACCTATTCTTAGGACTGCTATAAAGATTGAATCTATTAATATGCAGAGAGCACTTTGTATACTACCTGGCACTTAGTAAACTCTCAATAAGAAATAGGTCCTTATTATCCATACCTCCTCTATGTCATTGCAGTGCCTAACAGAGCACACTCATAATAAATACTCACTTAGAAAGAAAAGAGTAGATGGATGACAAACATATAAATGAACAAATACATAATGACTAGACCTCAAGAACAGGAAGAGAGAATAAGTATAAATTTGGAAGAGAAAAAGGATTACAAAAGAGAAAAATACAGCTGTGGAAAAGGATAGAAGAAAATACAGAGGAACTGGAAGAGAGTAGTGCTAAAAAGGAAAAGATAAAAATGTAATAATTTTTTTTAAAAAAAGAAACTATTGGCTAGAAGGGAATTTTTATTCACTATTCCATCAAGGATCTTATTCCCAGAGGAATCTGTCAACAACTCACTGATGGGGTCACTCCCGACAATCAAATGTACCAAAGTGTTTCAGCATTCCATGTTCCCATAGATCAATTTGTTTACTCATCTCTGGGTTGTACTTATTTAACATCCTGGTTGAGCCATCTGAATGCAAGTCTACTCAAGAGTGCATGGGTGTGACACAAGTCAATGATCAAAATATCTTATAATCCACAGTTAGCATTTTCATTCTTATGACACACAGCTCCAGGAGTTTCCATGAAACGACTGGTCAAGCACTTGTTCAGGTCACAAACAGCAACCTAATTTTTAAAAATGTGTGTGTGTGTGCGTGTGTGCATACATGTGCACACACAGCCTATCTCAAAAGTGCTATGCAGACTGGCATTGATTTAAATAAGAATATAGAGAAGCTCTTCAATTTTCAGACCACATCAATCTTTCTAACCATATCCCTGGTATCTAGAGCATATATTTCTCTATTCAATCAATAATGTAGAATATTTATACCTCAGGCACTAATTGCAATAACTCTGGAATTCTTTCTCTCCATATCAGTTGGCAAAACTATCTTCGAGAGGGAAGTTCTAAGTGAAATACTAGCCATCTCTCTAGGTCAGGTTTTTTTCATACTGAAGTCCATGAAACCCTGTGGGTTCTACAAGGTGCCTCAGGGGTTACTCTGGCTGGCGTGGTGCACAAGAAGGGAATGAGCAGGCCTCTCAATCCTCATTTGGCTCAAATAACTCCACCCTCACCTACTTCTAAAAGTGTAATTCACTATGAGATTTTGTTTCTGTTTGTATTAAAAATTTATTTTGATAACTATTATTCAAGATTTTCATGCCTATGTTAAGCCAGGTCATGAGTAAACAATTTATATACCTGGACTTTGTTTCTTTATTTTTCTTTAGAAAGGCCTTCCTTGATCTAGATCTATGACACCATTCCCTCAACTTTTGGTCACATGAAGATGTGACTTCTTCCCAAATGACTTCTGGTCATATAAAGAGAATTTTATATTTTGGAAAACTGCTACTGAGGACATAGATATTAAGGGATCAATTATTGAAATTAAGAGCTAGCTAGAAAAAAGCTTGTCACTTCTGGTAAGTTTATGTGTTTCCTTTATATCATATAATGGCAACTATGATTCAGCCTTTCTCTTCGTGAGTTGGTTTTCAAAGAGCTCAGGCACATGATGTTCTAGAAGTTACTACTACCCTTGGTGTTCAGTTTCTAGTATAGCTATACCCTGACTTCTGCTCATAATTATTTCTTTATTTTTATTCTGAAGTTTAATGGTAAGTTTTTTCTTAAGACTTCTTTAGAAGTAGACCAGCTATAAGTAAATGTAAACTAATACATATTTCTTTCTTCAATCTCAACTTTCTTATTCATGAAGAATCCATATTGAGCCAAGTCTTCAAAACCCTCCCACAAATGAATTACCTCAACTTCTATCTTATATGAAAAGATAATATCATGTCCACTTCCCTTCTTTGTTGCCTTTTCTTATTCTGGTAGGACTTAATGAAGTACTCTGCAGATAGCTTATGTCAAGTGATGATTAATTTGAACTTAATCTGAGTTAACTTAGATAATTAATATGAACTCAAAGTTTATACATGTAAGCATATTAAAACTATAATATTCTTCATGAAATCCCAAAAGTTCTTCTATAAGAATAAATACCCTAGGTCTAATGACCAAAAGCTTCACATTGTTTTCTTTGGCTTCTAAAAAAAAAATAAGTATAATATGATTCATTCTTTATAAACTTGAAATGTATTAACATATCAATTCATCTCTTAGAATAGAGCTCTGTGCAGAAGCTTTACTCCATTACCCACCTTCCCTCAGCCTAAGAAGGAACAAAATGTATCAAGGATAAATCACAAGTAAAACTCTGGTCATAACAAAGTCTAAATTCACAGAATCTGTCAGCTTTAACTTCACTTAAGTGATTTTTAGGCATTTAACAAGTATTTATTAGAGTATGAAGTTCATTGACATTTCTCCAGAAATCCTTGTTGGCAACACCTTCTCTGGGGTCTCATCAAACACAGAAGTGGGAAATTGGTACCCAAAATAAAATTGTCTAGTGCGGTTACTGCTCTGTAGTTAGCTAAACAAGAGATGAAAACAAGGGAACAGTAGAAACTGACATATTTGCTGTTAAGTATGTAGACCCCAACTCTGTTACAATTTTCACCTATTCATTTTCATTGTAGCCAGTAATAGTAGTGTTCGCCAGAGCAAGTGCCACATTTCCCATCTCTTGAGCATTAAAATTCTGCTGGCATTAATGCCTGTGAACTCCTTTACTAGCTATCTGCACAGGATATATTTCACTGCTATAACTGTTATAGTATTATGCTCACCTCATAAATATCCATTGACAAGCTGAAGCATACAACTGCACTTTAGTTTAGACTTTTCAAACACAGATAGCTGATTTATTTATATCTCCACTTCTAAAAAGAATTTACTAAACCTTCATGCTCTGTGCAACTGTAAACAGTGATTCAAATTCAAAATTGTATACAAAGCACAGACACATATAGTAATAGATACAAAACAATTCAAGAGGTCCCAGAAATCATGATTATCAGGAAAGAATGCCGACTTGAGGACACAATAGGCTCTCTGGGTGGAGAATTTCTACAGCAACTGAAGGTACAAGACTGAAGAGAGGGCATATACTATCATCTTTCTCACTTCCTCATATATATGTGACACAGATATATCTATATGTGAGATTATATGTGGAGAGAGGGAGAGAGCAATTTATATATAAACACATACAATTGTATATATACATATATATTATATACATATATATAATAAAAGATAATCTGTATATCCTCTGCTCAAATAAAAGTGCAAGATTTTGAGCTGAAATATAAATTCCACATACTCTTTTGCAATAGAAGCTCAACCTATAAATGTCCGCATTTTACGGCAGAGACCACACACCATATGGATATTCAGTAGATGTCATGAAGTGAAGTGCTGAGTTTGCTTGACAAATTTACTCTCAAATGTTTTTTTTTCCCCTTTTCATTCTATTATGACATCTGCAAAATTTTAGTGACTCTACACACACTGTTAACATTTACTTCAGGTAAATGTTATTCAGGTCATTCTAGTATTTCTTAAGATTCAGGCATACAATTGGAAGTTAATAAAATATCTACTGCATACCTCATAATAAGATATGAAATTGATCCTTCAAAGTTGTTACTTGTAAGATACACACACACACACACACACACACACACACACAATTTTGACAGTTTTCCAAAAACATTGTTGGCAATACCTTCTTGAGCCTTATGATACATTGTAATGAGAAGTAGATGCCCAAAAGATTATGTACAAAAAATCAGAATTCCATATATTCTTTTAGTTGGGCATCTCAAAAGTAACGTGGGAGTAATTTTCCACTTTCTAATCTCAGAGTACTAATTGTATCTTAGATCTTAAGCCAACAGTAAAAAAAAAAATAAAAATATAACTTAAGCTATAGAAAAACAGTATGTAAGTTCGGTACACGCACAGTATAATAAAAGACTGAAAACAATCCAAATATCCATCATAATGGACAAGACGAATATAAGATACAGATAGATAATGGAATATTATAAATCATATGTAGCTATTAAAAAGAATGAGGAAGATCTTGATATACTATTGTGGAGTAATGGCCAGGACTTATTAATGAAAAAAAAATCAAGCTGCATATAATATATACACTATGCTATATTTTATGTTACAAAGAAGAATACACTAGTATTGATACATACTTATATTTTCAAATGAAAGACAAAGCCAATATGTGCGTTAAAAATAAAAACAGTTATTGATAGGTGGAAGGGGGGCCCAGGGTAGAGTGGATAAAGATATAAATGAAATCTTTTAGTAGATCTTGTTATATGCTATCAAATGTAATCATAAATATTTTACATTTTCAAAAAAAGTATTTAATAGAAAAGAAAGCCCTACAAACAAAACAGCCTTCACTGAGCAAGTCAGAATGCTGCCGAAAACTGAGAATATGGCAGGAAAGCTGAGAGAGATCCCTCCATAGTACATGAGGTTTTCCGTTAGAACATGGAAATAGTCAACTGAAAGCTAGGAGAAAGTTAGGAAGGAAGAGAAATATTTCCCTCTCCAAAGGGACCTTCCCCAAAGGAAAGGAAACAGCTCACTAAAGGTGTGGGGAATAAGAGGACTGAGAAAAATAACCCTGAGGGACCCAGAGCCTTTTAAAATGATAAGGCGGCAGCCTGATGAAACTTGGGAACAGGAGAACTGAGAAAAATCTCCAAGGTTAATGAGACCTTCTTAGAGTGCAAGGCATTGGCCAGTCAAAGGCTGTAGGCAGGAATCAATATGGAAGCTGGTCTCTGAAGCTACAAAAAGTAGCACAGGGTGCGAGTGAGGGGAGTGACACTGGTGGCTCGAAAGCAAAGACAACTCCCCTGTAGTCAAAAAAACTCACAGGTGGGCTATAAAGCAGAGAGAGTGTGAGAGAAGAGAGATCTGATACGAAGAAATCCCTGACGCTGCCCTCAAAAATTTTTAAGCCAATGGTGAACTAAAAATAACTAAGAAGGCAACAAACTGTGATCCAGCTCAACTACAGATTGGTAACATGACAGAGGAAGTGATATATATGTTTCTAGAGGTAAATATTATCTAGCCTATTTTTATGTACAATGACCCACATAAAATAACACATTATGGTACACACCAGAAGCAGGAAATTATGACCCATAATCAATGGAAAACAGAGTCCATTTGGGCAAATATGAAGCTAATAGATACAAACCTTAAAATAACTATGATAAAAATATTAAAAAGTCTAGTGAGGAAAATAGGTAGCATGCATAAAAATAAGGTAAATTTCAACAGAAACTATAAATAAGAATGAAATGGAAAAGCTAGAGAGGAAAATGTAATAGCAGAATATTGTTTTTTGGGGTGCCTGGGTGGCACAGTTAGTTGAGTGTATGACTCTTGATTTTGGCTCATGTCATGATCTCAGGGTCATGAGATCAAGCCCCATGTCAGGCTCCATGCTCAGCACAGAGTCTGCTTGAGGTTTTATCTCCCTCTCTCTCTGCCCCCCCACTGCATGCACACACTCTCTCAAATGAATAAATAAATCTTAAAAAAAAAAAGAAGAATGTTTTTGACTCAGGTAAAAATAAACATATAGCAGAAGCTCTCTGAACTTGAAGGTAGGCAATAAAAATTGTTCAAATTGAAAAACAAAGAAAAAAATAACTAAAGAGAATCTGAGACTAGTGGGATTATATACCTAATGGGTTAATGAATAATTGGCGTCCTAGAAATAATGGAGAGGAAAAACTTGAAAAAATAATGGCTGAAAACTTCCTAGAATTGATGAAAGGCATAAACCTACAGATCAAAGAAAAGTAGTGACCCCCAAGCAGGATAAATACACAAAAAAAGTATCAGGGAACAAACAATAAAAGTTATGAAAACCAAAGATAATCATAAAAACATACTTCTCTGTCCCTCATCAGACCTCACCACCAGACAGTATATATAGAGAAAACACTCCTAAGCAGGACAGCCAACTTTCTATCAGCAACAGTGGAGGACACAAGACAATGGAACTCCCCCCAAAATGTTAAATGGGGCTGGGACAGGGAAGTCAACCTAAATTTCCATATTCAGAGAAAATACCCTTCAAGAATGTAAGAAAAATAATTTGCAACAATGTGGATGGAGCTAGAGTGTATTATGCTAAGTGAAATAAAACAGTCAGAGAAGACAAATACCATATGATTTCACTCATATGTGGAATTTAAGAAACAAAACAGATAAATGTAAGGGAAATGGGGGAAAGAGAGAGGGAAGCAAACCATAAGAGAGTCTTAACTATAGAGAACAAACTGAGGGTTGATGGAGGGGAGGTGGGCAGGGGATGGGCTCAATGGGTAGTGGGTATTAAGGAGGGCACCTCCTGTGATGAGGACTGGGTGTTATATGTAAGAGGTGAATCACTAAATTCTACTCTTGAAATCAATTTCACCATATATGTTAACCAACTAGAATTTTTTTAATTGAAATTTTATGTAAGAGGTGAATCACTAAATTCTACACTTGAAATCAATCTTACCATATATGTTAACCAACTAGAATTTTTTTAATTGAAATTTTAAAAAAGAAAAAAAGAAAAAAATGTAGGCAAAATAGAATATTTTCAGATAAGCAAAACCTGATGTGATTTATCTGCAAAAAACTACAACAATAACAAGTGCTAAAAGTTCTTGAAACTAAAAGGTAAGACATTAAATGGAAACCTAGAGTTGCAGGAAGAAAAAAAGAGAAACAGAGGAGTAAATAAATATGTGAATAAACAAGATATATATATATATATATATATATATATATATATATAAGAAATAAAATTTCTTTATAACATTATTGATTACTAAAAGCAAAAATAACATGAAATTTCTAACATATGTAGAATTAAAATATATGAAAATAAAAGCACACAGAGTTAGATGAGGAAATGGGGATTAAGCCACTGTAATGTTTAGATATTGTTTTTAAACTACTATATTATTTGATAGTAAATTGTGAAAAGTTCAAAAAGCATATTGTTATTTCTAGAGCAACCACAAAAATATAGCTAAGAGAGAACAAGAAATTGATTACAAAAAATTACTATGTTAACCCAAAAGAGAGCAGAGAAGGAGAAACACAATAAAAAATGGACAGAATAAATAGAAATTAAATACAGAGATGTAAGAACTGGAAACAAACTGAAGGAAATGAACTGGATACATAAGTATGCCCAGAAAAAAATTCTTTCAGAAGTGACTAAAACAATATTTTACCTGTATATCAATAACAGAACATAATCCAAGGATAAATAGAGCAGCAAAGAAATGTTTTGTTTCATTCATCAATCTTAATTTTACTAATATTATTTTATTATTAATTTGTCACTATTTAATAGGTTAGAGCAAAAAGTAAGTACTTTGGTATTGTTAGGGCCAAGTTAAGAGGAAGGTAATACAAATATAAAGTTTTAAAATATTCAGTAAAACTTAATGCTAAATTGGAATTGAAAAATATACCATAAACTCATGATTTTTTTCAAAACTATTTAATTTTCTAGCTTTATGTACTGAGATGCTTAGAAGCAATGACAGCCCAATAGTAATTAGCAACCCGAATATGAAAATGTGTTCTCTAAATACCATTATCTACTAAAAACATCTAGGGCCCTGTGGAATTGAACAGGTTATTCCTGTTTTAAAACAGAAAATGTAAAAGATGAGTCTGGGACATTTTATGCCAAAATAAAATAAATTTTTGAAACACTAATGTGGGCCGTGTCAAACATATATAATAATATGGTGGACCAGGATTTTACCACCTGCTGTCTCTGATCTATCTTGACATACCCAATAGTAAAACAACTGATGCAATGCATTATAAAGCATACAGCACCATTTATGAATAATCCATGCCAAAAGAAAAAGGCAAATCTGAATCATAGTAAGGGGGTACAAAGTATCCCTATATGTAAGTGCGTGTTGGGAATCATGGCTGGAGGAGTTCCAATTGTGTAAAAAGTGTTCAAGGTAGCTCTTGAGCAGAGAATCAAAGAAAGTCAATGAAACTGGGACTACCTGGGGAAGAATAATCTTGTTAGAGAAATCAAGTGCAAAGACCCTGGAATGAAAGCATCTTTGGCATATCTATAGGAAAGTAATAGAGTGTGGCAGGAAGAGATTGAGCAATGGAGAAAGTAGACAATGAGGTCAGAGAGAAAGCAGAGATGCAGTCATGAAAAGCCTTGTAGGGGTAACTGCTACAAATCCTGCTTTTAAAAAGGAAAGTTACTGGGGTGCCTGGGTGGCTCAGTTGGTTAATAGTCAGCCTTCGGGTCAGGTCATGATCCCAGTGTCCTGGGATTGAATTTTGCATCAGGCTCCCTGCTCAGCAGAGAGTCTGTTTCTCCCTCTATCCCTCCCATTGCTTGTGATCTCCCTTTCTCTCTCAAATAAATAAAATCTCTAAAAAAGTAAAAAACAAAAAGCAAAGTTACTAATTATACAAAGTTAACATCCGGATCTCTCTCATCTCTTTTATAGTGGATTGCATTGAACTGTTAAATGAGTAACTTTTCAAACTTCTTAAGGTTCACATGTGCCGAATATTCTCCCTCCCTTCTTCCTTCTCTCCCTCCCTCTCTTACACACACACACACACACACACACACACACACTCAACAGACAACATCAAAATAAAGAACTGAAATTCCCACCATTATATCAAATAATGGCTAATTGAAAACTCAATCCATATTTGAATTACATATTTAGGAAAATGTTTAAAAAATCTAAATGAAAGCCATATTATATTACTGTTTGATTAGGTGAGGAATAGAATAATTTATTCAGTGTGGAAAATGCTGCATAAAAATACTAATTTTCATTAGAGTATTTCTAGACTTAAAATTTTATGTTACTATCACAGAGCAAAACTTTTACAAGCAGTTCATGTAATTTTTCCTAGGAAATTAGGCACTGAGAAAATTCATTTGTCTTATCAAACTTCTTTTGGCACCTTTAAGAGAAACCCTGAATAATTACATATACATCATTAACACTGAAAAATATTCAGTGAGAGATCAGACCCTAGGGATGCAGAGATGTATCTCTAGCTAAGTTTCTAAGAATTAAATCCTTGCTTTTGTGAGTAAAGCAGTATTTGTGACTATTTTTGTGACTAAAGCAGTATTTGTTGTCTCACTCAAAAATTAATAACTAAAACTATGTTGATGATTTCAGCCTTCACTTGATTCACACAGATTTTTATTAGCTCTCTTAAAAGAACTAAAAATACTCATAGTTCTTTGGGTCATTTGTCAGACAGCTAAATTCCCAGCTAATTTGAAACTAAGGCTTCTTCAAAGAAAACCAATTATTAAAAACTTCACTTCAAGTTTTTAAATTGATAGTGTATGAATAATATCAATTAAAGATACTTTATAGAACTGTACAGTTTTTAAATCTTCATTGTAAAGGATAATTACAGATTACTTTCTAGAAGATTATAAATAAAAAATTTTTTATGAAAAAAATCCACCTATCAGTTTAGCTGGAATATTGTTTTCCTTCAGCATGGCAAGTATTTAGTGAACTCATTCCAGGCATTCAGTCCTAATAGAAGACATATGTATGTATTCAGTTTTTGAGCAACAAATTTATGCCTTACTTATTTTTTATCACATGGTGCAAAAACAATTTTGAACAATTGCTGAAGTCATTTTTACATCTAATGAGAAGACATCCAAATCCCCAAAGTCAGGATTTAATTTTGCTTATTTATTAGTGACTAATATTTAGATGTATGATATAAAATGATATATGCTTTTCTATAACACATAAGTAATGTGGATTAAAATTCTTCACATTATACCTCTACATTCTAGACTGCTAGCACAGCAGCCAAATGACTACATTTATTACTAAATTTATACCATAGAGAACAAAACTTGAAGCAGCACCTTAAATTGCATATACTAAAATTAGGCTGATAACAGCATGAAGTCTATCCCTGCTTTTTTGTGCAGTTTTCAAATACAGCCATAGGGATTCATATTGTAAAGATAGATACCACTGTGACCCAGATGTCATTTCACTGATGAGTGAGAATACAATGGCATTTAATGGGAATCCCTTGCTCACAGTTTGAAAAGAAACTAAACGTGCGTTAATTTTGCTTCTTAATCTAAATAACATATCTTAGTCTAAATAACATATCAACTAAGAAGACTAAATAACATATCAACTAAGAAGACTGACTCTTAAAATAATTGTGGAAATATTAAACCATCTCTAGAGATATAATCAATCCAACATAATTTCCCAAACAGAAAGAATAAACTTTCAAAGTTTAAACATTTATACACATAAAAGCATACAGATGCATTCAAATAAGTAAACAAACATGATTTGATGTAATGGTGTTTCCAACTACTAATAACTTACTCGTGTGTAATAAGGTTCTTCAACATACAAAGGACAGTTTGCTTCTTGGTCCACAGAACTCAAAAAAGTTGAAGATATGTACATTGATGAGTCAAATAACAAAAAGTGATTGATTTTGATTATTTAATCTCCATTTGACTGTCTATATGTAATTACTCGGCATAAATCCCAGAACTAGAAACTGGAGTTTAGGTCTATCTACAAGTTTTGGATCTAGTGTTTGTGCAAAAGAGATGATAGACGAATGATCGATACAAAGAATAGGAAGATATGTAGATGTACTGAGGTGAATATAGAGTCAATGTTCAGGTAGCTTAGAAAAACAAATTCTGATATTATAAACCAAAATGATTTTCTATACCAAAAATAATCATTAGCCCAATATCTTACCCTACTGCAAAAAACAGAGACTGTGGATGATAGCAGAGTTTGTTCAGCACTGTAACAGCCCTCCTAATTTATTTTTAACAAACAAATCTAAGTATTTAAGCTTCATCTTCTTTCCCAGACCCCAAGCTCCATGTTTTTTCCCAACATTTGGCAAGTGCCTACACAGTGTTCACCCTATTGTTTGACGGCTTAACAGTATCTGCTGAGTTAATAGCTACTGGGTTTGAAGTATTAAATTTGATCTACATAGCTAATATCTCTCTGAAATATGTAACTGACATCAATATCCACAAGAATATTGTCCAATCTAACAACAGAACCATTAGCAAGCTATAAAATACAATGGTTCATTTGTCTAAACATAGAAACACAAAACTATAAAACTGTACTTCACTTTTTGCTAACTGATTTGTAATTAAGCAACAGTGGTCATCATTCCATGGACAAAAGTCTTCCTGGCTTATTTTGAGACATGAATATTCAAGCCATCCTAGATGTCTCATTTCCTATATGCCAACCCAATGGCTAGGCATAAGAGGGAGATGGCTAAACGGCAGGATAGAATTGTTCTAAGCTGGGAAACAAGTAGGCATCAGAGAGGAACTGAACTTGATGTCAATTTTAAATGGAGAGCAGATGGTAGAAAGCGAGGTCTGTTTCATGCTTGAAACCACCAACGGAGAAGAGACAGATAAAAGCATATATTTTAAGTCCTTTTTTTTTTTTTTTTTTTTTTT
>LNAC01000155.1:3262084-3442079 GCA_002007465.1 Ailurus styani | reverse complement strand
CCCCCCACCCTGCCCCTCAAGTTCCTCATATCAGAGAGATCATATGATAATTGTCTTTCTCTGATTGACTTATTTCGCTCAGCATAATACCCTCCAGTTCCATCCATGTCGTTGCGAATGGCAAGATTTCGTTTCTTTTGATAGCTGCATAATATTCCATTGTATATATATACCACATCTTCTTTATCCATTCATCTGTTGATGGACATCTAGGTTCTTTCCATAGTTTGGCTATTGTGGACATTGCTGCTATAAACATTCGGGTGCACGTGCCCCTGAGGAACACTACCTTTGTGTCTTTAGGATAAATACCCAGTAGTGCAATTGCTGGGTCGTAGGGTAGCTCCATTTTCAACTTTTTGAGGAATCTCCATACTGTTTTCCAGAGTGGCTGCACCAGTTTGCATTCCCACCAACAGTATAGGAGGGTTCCCCTTTCTAAATCATCACATGTTTTGACAAGCAGGAAGTAGTCATTTTGAGCAACCTAACCGCATGTAAACATATCATGAAGTAGTGAGACATTAAATCAGTGCCCAGTTAATTAACTGATTTCCTGGGCATTTATTTTCCTTTATCCCTCAGTTATCCCCTGTCAAAGAAATCAATATTTGAAGAAACAGGTTTCTTCACATAAGTGGCATACTACTTGCTATCTCTACATGTGTTAATAACGTTCCAGAGACTAAGTTATGCATCAGCGAGGGATTATTCCACATATATTAGTTATTAACATCATTGAATTTGAAAGCAATATAGCACAATTCATGCTGATCTTCCAAAACATATATTTTTAAACACTCTCAACATTGGTGGCATTTGCTGAAAAAATGTGAAAGCTTAGGATTTAATTAGCACTGGGTTCTTTATCAACAAGTAAAAATTTGGGGTTAAAAATACTGAAAATGTTCTTTAAAAGAATAAACACATCTTGATAAATCAAGATGTATTCCATTAATACATCTTATTTAAAATTAATGAGAATATCTTTAATCTGCAACACATTGTTGGAGTTGTTTTTCCTTTGGTGAGATGGTACTAGAAAGTTATTAATTCTGGGGCAGGGCTGGAGCACAGAACATTCTTCAGACTCAGGAAACATGAAAGGAAAAGGCAAGAAACTGCCTCTTGTAATTACAAAACCTCTAGCAAGAAGACTTGCTTTCTTTAAAGTCGGCCTCTGGTACACTTTTTAGATATGACAGTGAAAATTCACTTTCAAGACTGTGCCACTTTAAAATATCTCTTTGACTGAAACAAAAGAGAGGTAGTCATGCATCAGTACAATACCATAACAAAAGCTGCGCCAAGCTGTCATACTTTAACCTGGCATCCCATCATCACAGATAGAAGGGCTATGTGAGATGACAACGTAATGCGTTGCTTGAATGGCATCCCTGAGAAAAATCCAACTGCAGCAGCACATTTTTAGATTTAAATGTGAAAGACTGGTCATTCTAAATATATATCGTTGTATCTTTTCATCAAAGTCAACACCTATCTTTGGAACTTAGAGAAGACTGAATGAATAAAATTGTCTTGTATTGGCAAACCCCAAACATGGACCATTGTATGAGCAGTTTTATTCTCTTCTGACAACATCAATGCACCTTGCAAAAAGAAAGCCAGATGTTCATTCTATTTAGTGCTATTAAACGTCTGTTTTACAGACTTAAATTATATTCACTGGGGTTTTTTTCCTTTTTCCAAATGACGATGGTATTGACACGTTTGATAATGGAGAAAACATATTTTTATGTGGATCTTTTGGTACTCCTAGCTTTAAATATACAGTTTAACATACATTTAAAACAGAGCATATGGAAATGATAAAAAGCAAATCTGAATTCCAGGTTCAAATATTGGTTCAAAAGCTACCTTACAGTAATTTCAAATCATGCAAGTTAGAGACTCAGAACCAACAGAAACAATTAATCCCTTTGCTATAATCATACTAACCTCCAGCACTTAAATTTTCCACAATTGATAGCTCATTGTTCAGGTTATACAAAATTTATTCACAGATTTTTAAAAGGATTATATTCTGAGACTCCTTCGCTTTGTGTGACTTGGGGTCATTTTGTATGGAGCAATATTAAAAATAACACCTGTACAAATCAGCCAGGGAATAAACTAATTAACAGCAACCACTGAGTACTATTAGCATCACAATTTCCATCTATCTGCTTAACTGCAGTATCACAGAGGTGGTGTCTATGAACAAGTAAGTACTGAGCAACCAAAGTCTGACAAAAAATTAACATCATTCATCTGTTCTCAAGACAAGAAAAAAAAATCGAAAGAAGTTTTCCTTTGTTGGTTTTCACTTTTATGGGGAAAAGACAAATTATGCCTAACAAAATGACCTTAGAAATGATCTTCCATCAGTGTGTTCTTAAACAATCACTACAGTGTCCTAGGTCTTTACATTGGGAGAACTGTACCCTAAAAACGGATTCAAAGTGATGGCTTTGGAAAACTTTCAAGATTGCAATGGGTGTGCTGAATTAATAGTGATTAACACGCATGGAATGAATCAGCCAATATTTGTGAATGAGAACTTGAATCCAATTTCTGTAAGAATTAATCATCTAAGATTCATATGTTCTTGGGCATGTTTTTGAGAAAATTCGGTTAACCAAAATATTTAACTTACCAAAACATAGCAATCCCAATCATGTCTATGAAAACAGTTTATTGTACCATGTTGTTGATGAGATAGGAAATGTGTCTAACTCGGATGTCAGAAATAAGGTTCGAGTTCTAACCTTATTATTTTACAAACCACATGTCAGCTTCCTATCTTGAAGGTTATGTTAGCTTATGTGAGAAGTGAGATGGTTGCCATATTGAAGCAAATTAAAAGATTTGATTTTAAGCTTAGAAAGGAACATGAGAATTTATAAAGATCTGTAAAGACTTGCATGTGAAAGTTAACTATTTTACTTTAAAAACAAATCAATTTCATCAAATGCGGAGACAGCTGAACATAACATGTCTGTAGATATTTTTAAATGAACTAAGAAATCCAACTATGTTTCTTATATGGGAAAGTTGCTCTGAGGTTACCATAACTTATCACAGAAGTCTTTTATCTTTGTATTCCTATGCCAAGCAAAATGCCTGAGCCGGGAAGTATGTACTACCTGTTTACAAATGGAAAAATAAGTAGAAAAGCAGAAACTAAAAAAAGCTCATCATTATCCCACTTCACATTCATCCGGATAGCTATTATAAAAAAATTGATAAACAAATGAACACAAAATAACAAGTGTTGGAGAAGATGTGGAGAAACTGGAATCCTCACACATTGCTGGGGGACAGGTAAAATGGCGCACTGTGGAAGACAGAACGGTGGCTCCTCAAAAAATTAGACACAGAGTGGTCAGATAATCCAACAATTCCACTTCTGGGTGTGCACCCCAAAGAACTGAAAAGAGGGACTCAAACAGGTATTGGACACTCCTTACTTTACTCCTGTGTTGACAGCTGCATTTTTCACCATAGCCAGACAAAACCCAAAAGTCCATCAACAGATAAATGGTTAAACAGAATATGGCATACACATACAATGGAATATCATTCAGGCTTAAAAAGAATTCTGATATATGCTACAATATGGATGAACTTTGAAAACATTATGCTAACAAAGACAACATTATATGATTCCACTTGTAGGTCTTACTTAAAACAGTCAAATTCAGAGAGACAGAAAATAAAATGATGGTTACCAGGGGCTGGGAATGGGAGAGGGGTGAATTATTGTTCAATTGGGATAATGAAAAAGTTCTAATGATGAACAGCAGTGATGGTTGCACAACAATGTCAATGTACCTAATGCTACTGAGTTGTGCATTTAAAAATGGCTAAAATTGTTAAGTCTATGTTATATGTATTTTGCCACAATAAATAATTATTAGTTATAGGATTTTAAAATCAGCTAAAATATCATAATTTGTAGAATTCAGTGACTAGGTAAATTCAAGATACACAAAAATTGAAAATTCCCATATACCAATAATAAGTGGTATAATAATAATAATAATAAGACACATAGCCAAAAAAATTTAACACTTCAAAAGCTAACTCAAAAACAAAAACAAACAAATAAAAAAAAAACTAACTCAAAATTCTATTTTGGATATATTACTGTCCTAACCCAAATAGATTCTAACAGAATCCAACAAAAATAACTGTCTGTAATAGTTGGGAAATAAGTCCTTCGGAGTGGAACAAATAATTATCCTTTCAATTGAGAGTAGGAAGCAAAGGAGCTGCTGGCTTCCCTGGCCTCTGTTCTGTTCCTGTCATCTGAGTTGGCCCTAGAAGGGGATCTTCTCCCGTGTTGCCGACCACCTGGTGAACATAGGTAACCACCACTGGGCTAGCAGACTTGGTCATCAAAGATAAAAATGTAAAGCCCCTAGCTATTGCTAGTGAAAGAATAAAGTTTTCACTAGCTGTTCTTAATGTTGCTGCCACCACTAGTTTCTCCAACTGAGATGAATCTCCAGTGCCTAGGACAGGAGCAAATGCTATGGCATTTCTTCCTCTTAGTGCTAACATTGCAATATGGCTGTGTTTCTGGATACTTTTCCCAACTAATACACAGCTAAATATACATAAAATAGCAAAGCAGAGAGACCAGTTACAATCATTTTTTAAAAATATAATTTGATGGGGTGCCTGGATGGCTCAGTGGGTTAAAGCTTCTGCCTTTGGCTCAGGTCATGATCTCAGGGTCCTGAGATGGAGCCCCGCATTGGACTGCCTGCTCAGCGGGGAGCCTGCTACCTTCTTTCTCTCTGCCTGCCTCTCTGGCTCTTGTAATCTCTCTCTCTCTCTGTCAAATAAATAAAATCTTTTAAAAAATATATAAATTGAACCATAACCAACTCTTTTCCACATGTACCTAATCAATAGTTTTCTTACAACGGCAGCAATAATTATGTCTAACCATTACACAATTTAGTCCTTTAGTGGTTTTCCGAGAGCTTGTAAGTGCTGGTATTATTTGATCATCACAATGGCCCTATGTGGCAGGTATTAACATTTGGAATTTATAGATGAGGAAATTGATGCTTGGAGAAGGCAAATCATCGACTCAAAATTACTCAAGTAAGTGGCAGCTCCTGGATTTGGACCCACAGGAGTCAACTTCCAACATTCATAATCATAACCACTATAGCACTAATAAAATTCTGTATCTTGAATACGTGTATAGATTAAACTACATTAGTGAGAGGGGCACCTGGGTGGCTCAGTTGGTTAAGCATCTGACTCTTGGACGGATCATGATCAAGCCCAGCACCTGGCTCTGCACTCGGCGTGGAGTCTGCTTATCCTTCTCCTTCTGCTCCTCTCCCAACTCATGCTCTCTCTCTCTCTCTTTCTCTCTCAAATAAATAAAATCTTTAAAAAAAAACTACATTAGAGATAATAAAATATTACTGAATGAAAATACAGGAAAAATGCCCATGTTTATGAAACCAGTGGAAACAGAGATTAAATACATTATAATTAAGTCCGAAGAATGTTGTGAAAAGGAATATAAAACATATTAAGGGAACTTATATGAGAGAGCCTTTTCCTGTTTGAGACCACAGAAAGTGTCTTAGATCTTTAGAACTGAAAGCACGATATAAGCTGGTATGTAAGCAAAGGTGTAGATTAACTACAATAGGTCCTAAAACGATGTATTTTCCATTTTGGATGGAACTCTCTTTGAGAATGTATTCACACTTCTACTTTCCTAAATGGAGTTGTTGGCACATGTTCTCATATCAAGATAAAACTTTGTAATGATGAATATTGGTTATTATACCAGGATGTAGTCAGTAATGCCCTCAGAGCATAATGGGGAATGTGAAGCTCTTTCTTCCTACTTTATGTGACGACCCCCCCCCCACAATGGCAGTGCTGGTCTAAGTCTCGTGTCTGTCAGTTCTCTGATTCTCTTCTTTGCAATGCTGACTTTTCATGGCTGTGTTGTATCTATCTTTTGTAGCCCCTCTGCCCCAATTCTACTGTCCTGCTTCTAATTTGCCACTGGTAGGAAAACCAGATAATCAAGCCCACTAAAAGGAAGTAGAAGATAAAAACAGATAATAAGGCACCTGGGTGGCTCAGCTGGTTAAGCAACTGCCTTCAGCTCAGGTCATGATTCTGGAGTCCCAGGATCAAGTCCTGCATCAGGATCCCTGCTCAGCAGGGACTCTGCTTCTCCCTCTGACTTCCCCCGTCTCATGCTCTCACTCTTTCATTCTCTCTCTTTCTCAAATAAATAAATAAAATCTTAAAAAATAAAAACCCACAGATAATAGTATAAATGAGCTGGACTCTTCGACATCTATTTTTACTGATCAGAGAATTATTTATTTCCATTGACGCTTCCAGAGTGTGTTTTGGGTATGGGAGTTGCTGATCTATTTTGTAATACCACATACAGCCGACTGTCATTGGAACAACACGGAGGTTAGGGGGTGGCCATGCCCCGCCCCACCTCCCATAGTTGAAAATCCACATATAACTTTCCACTCTTCAAAAGCTTAACACTAACAACCTCCTATTGACTGGAAGCCTTACAGATAACATAAATAGTGAATTAACACATTTTGTATATGTTATTATATGTATTATGTGCTGTATTCTTACAATAAAGTAAGCTAAAGAAAGGAAAATGTTATTACTAAGAAGAACATGGAGTTCAAGTTCACATTGCTTAATGGTCAACCACAGTTTATAACATAATCTCATGAAGAGTCTACAGATCAAATTCAGTATCCTGATTATATGTTGAATATAGAGCCATAATTTTCCTACATGACTGTAATATTCTTAAGTCTACATTTCAACACATTTACCAAAATAGAGTCCAACTCGAGCAGTCTACCAAATCTAAACAACAAAACCAAACTCACATTATGTATATTCACTGTCATATAAGTGCACACATATTCAAATTGTACATAATTTTTCTCAACTTGAAAATTTTGCAAATGTGTTTTGTTATACTTCCTTATTTAAATGCTTGGTTTTAACTTCTTTTGCATATCCAGGCTAAAAGTAAATAACTATTATATTTTATTTTTTAACAGAAAACAAATGAGTAGTTAGGTTTGTAAGGGGTGAAGTCAGGGGACATCAACTGCAAATATTTTATGCTCACCGATGTGTTTCTTTTCCTAAACTCCACTTGCGCCGAGTGAAATAAATTCTCTTGGATTTCTCCCTCTCCCCCCTCTTTCTCTCCTTTCTCTCCTTTCTCGCTCTCTCTTTCTCTCTCTCTGTCTCTGCTTCTCTCCCCCTCCCTCCTTCTCTCTCTCTCTCTCTCTCTCCCCCTTCCAGATAAATGCCAGTCATTTGGCCAGGGCTAACTCACAGAAGGTACAGCAGGCACAGATGGTACTAATGCATAAATGTAATCTAGTAAAAGAATGCCAACGCCAACCCAGAAAAGATTCCAAATAACTGCAGTGCACTTACAGGAAGTCTGTGATTGGCAAGGTTAAAGCTGCAACTGCGAGAGCTCACTATTTGTTCCCAGATCAACAATAGACATTCTTGAGCAAATAAGCATATTTAATTCATCTTATTTGCCACGAATGTATTAATTTAGATGGTATTTCAATGAATTATCTAGCCTTAGAAATAATACAAAAAAAAGAGGATAATGTCTTTTGTGCACCTGCCTGAACACAATCACATACTCACGTGTGTCTGAGGATCTACAGACTCTTCCCATCCATTCTCTATTTCCTTACCTCATTTTGTTTTTTTTCTAGTTCTTATTACCTCAAATTATTGTTGGTGTGTACTAATATGCCAAATATGCCTCCCCCAGTGACTCTTATTCATATCATTCTTCACAGGACTTCATATTCTGTAGTTAAATATTTGTTTTCTGTCTCCTGAGCTACAGGTAAACTCCACAAGAGAGACTGGATCTGTCTTGTTTCCTGCTGTCTCTTAGTACACAGTAATAAACTGCTGACTGAACGAATATCAAAGAAAAACAAAGGCGCTTATCTATAACATATGCTTACATGTTAAAACTCTTCTGACACACATTCAAATTTATTGTAAACTGCTAATATAATATTCCTTGAAGATTATCTTAAAGAAAGAAAAAGAAAATATTAACTAAGTCAAATCACCATACTCTAAGTTTGGACTGTCCATAAGATATCCCTTACATAGGCATATTCCTTTAATATTCATGTTCTGTGAACTCTCAATACAAGCAGAACATTAATAAAATTACCTTTGTTTAGTAATACTACCTGTGTGTACCTCATAGGGAAGTTTGTTTCATGAAGACTGCCACCAAGCAGAGAAAAGAGTTAAACATTTAATGTGTGATTGAGTCTAGCGAGAGCAGAAAGGAGTGAAGGAGGCAGTCCAGTAGGGTAATAAACAGTGGTGCAGAAAGAATTTCCTTGTATAATTATTTCAGTGGCTCACGACAACTCTTAATGGCATGGAGGAGCGATGCATTTTCCTTGGAAAAGATATTCCTTCCTAATTTCCTAATTTTTCACTATACACCTATTTATTTGCTCCTCAAATATACCCAACTTGCAATAAAAGTCATCACTGATCACTGCTGCATTAGGTAAAATGGTGTCGTTCCCATTATTGAAAAAATTATTAAATATCCAAACGCAGGATTCCTAAACTGATTATAGTAAAATGCCTGGTAAAATGTTATATGAATATTATCATAAAAACCATGTGACAATATAAAGAATGATAACTACATAATTTTTTTAAAGGCTAGAAATCAGTATTTATATAGGATGATTTCAGTTATATTTTAAAAACAGCCTCAGAAAAAGTTTTTTTTTTTTTAAAGATTTTATTTATTTATTTCACAGAGGGAGAGAGATCACAAGGAGGCAGAGAGGCAGGCAGAGAGAGAGGGGGAAGCAGGCTCCCCGCTGAGCAGGGAGCCCGATGCGGGCCTCGATCCCAGGACCCTGAGATCATGACCTGAGCCGAAAGCAGAGGCTTTAACCCACTGAGCCACCCAGGCGCCCAGAAAAAGTTTTGAAGTAACACTTCCTTGAATAGTTTTGGTTTGCATGATTTGGGAAGACACTTTTTTCTTCTTTGTCCTGAAACTTATGCAAGTTTTCCTTAATAAGTACATTATTTGTTCTGCAACAAGAAACAGTTAAAAGAAAACTTGCTACCTTATTTATTTTACCCCATATCTTACACACACACACACACACACACACACACATGCAAAATGGAGTTGACTTTTTCTCAATTGTAGTAGTCTTCCCACTGAATCAAATTATTGGAAGAAACTAAATAGTTGCTAATAATTTTAACTTTTTCTCCAATATAAACTGTGCATGTTAAAAAAAGTGTATGGAAAAAGCAACAGAAAAGAGTTTCTGTGTATCAGTAAATGACTGTCAATGTTTTTGAATAAGATGAAACATGTGGGAAGAATGAGGCTTTTTTGGGACACCTGGGTGGCACAATTGGTTAAGCTGCAGGCTCTTGGTTTCCACTCAGGTCATGATCCAAGAGTCCTAGAATCGACCCCCATGCTGGGCTCTGCCTGAGGATTTCTCTCTCTCTCTCTGCCACTCCCCTTGCTTGTGCACTCTCTCTCTCAATAAATAAATAAATAGATAGATAGATAGATAGATAGATAGATAGATAGATAGATAGATTAAATAAATAAATACACTAAAAAAAAGAATAGAGGCATTTTTGTCTTTGAAACCCAAATCCATCATTTGAGAGTCATCTGACTTGGAACAACATTATCTTTTTCACCTGATTTTCCTTATTTATAAAATGGGGAAAGTTGTAGTATTGCCTCATAGAGTTAGTGGAAGAATTACTGGCTTGCACACGAAGCTCCATGTTGGACACATGATAAACACTAATAAACGCCATTCCTACTATTACTACTACTACTACTAGTAGTAGTGCTATTCCTACTACTATTTATATTGAACAGAGATGAACTGGCAAATAGGTTGATGCATGGAATTGTTTCACGTAGAACTTCAAAGCAGATAATGGAGCAAAAAAAGCAGAACCTTCATTATAGTTAAGCTCCAAACCAAAGAAATATCTACCTATTCAGAACTTCTTTCAAACACACAGTTGTTGGAGAGAGATTTTGTGTGCTTTCAGAGGATAGACTCTGAGCATTCTAAGAAAACAACAAAACTGTGCTGGCCATTGCTAAAAATAGACAAGTTTAGGGGCACGTGAGTGGTGCAGTCAGTGGAGCCTGGGCTTCTTGGGATCATAATCTCAGGGTCATGAGATCCAGCCCCGCAGGGCTCAGTGCGGGGTCAGCTTAGGAGTCTCACTGCCTCTCCTTCTGCCCCTCCCCACTTCTCTAAAATAAATAAATCTTAAAAAAAAATAAAATTAAGTATATAGCATGCTCTTAAAATTAAACTGAATACCCTCCACCAATGTGAAGAGTTTAAAAATTATATGTTCCTGTTTTTATTTTTTAAAGGCACCACCTTGGCCAATTAGAACAAGTGCCCTTTCTTCCAGGAGGACCTAGCTTGACCAGCACAAAGCAGGGCTGGATTTCAGTGACCCTCTATTACTCCCTCGTTTCCACCTTTATGCAGGACATAATTTGATCGCCTAGAAACAGCATTCCTGAAATTATACATAACTTGTGATGGTACATCACGGTTCACAAATGTGAAAATGAAATAGTAACAAAGAGTTGGGAGCAGATTGTCTAGGGAGAAATATGGATTATAAAAAGAGAAACTCAAAGCCAGATGGGATGGCAAAAAGGGGACCTGAAACAGGGAAATGCCAGAAGGAGCAGTAATGGGTGAAGGCCAGGTCAACACGCTAGTATGAGGAAGCATAGTAGAAACTAAAGTACAGGGAAGTACATTGCTATTTATGCTTACGTGCCTAAAGTATGCAGAAACTGTAATGTAAAGAAACTATAAGATATGTTTATAATTCAACCCAAGGACTTGAAAATCTAAGGTGGATTACAAAGGAGTACGCTGTGCCCACTTGTGTCTACACCGGCTACTCATTTTTGGAAGGAACACTGACCACTTCACATCACTGTGATAATATGTAGTGCATTTCTATCATGTTCTAGCTGTTGTACCACCATATTAAAGAATGAGACTTCAGTTACTATACTCTCAAGAGATGGCTTAGCTTCCAGTACGATCTATCTTCTTAAACTACAAAGGCATCTCCCTGCCAAAAAAAGGACCAAGAGCTATGATCCCATCCTAAAGCTGTAAGAAAATGTGATTGATTGGGATTTGACATATTACAATCTAATTATAGATCACATATTCTAATACTGAGATAGCATTCAGTTCTAAATGTAGGAAGTAACTAGACACCATTGCCAGAATTATTGTGATGCTACTTTTTAAAGGGCTTCAGTGGTTACAATCATCACTCAAGTACTACAAATGATAGAATTATTGAGTCCATAAGTACATTTTTTGTTGTCTTCAGATCAATCTCACAAAACAAACTGAGGGTTACTGGGGGGTAGGAGGGTAGGGATAGGGTGGATGGGTTATGGATATTGGGGAGGGTTTGTGCTTTGGTGAATGCTGTGAAAGATGTAATCCTGATGATTCACAGACCTGTACCCCTTGGGCAAAGAATAAAAATAAAATTAAAAAAAATGATATAATGCTATTTAACTGTACTATTATCAGATCATCTGTCATCTGAACTTGGCTACTCTCTTTTAAAACTATTACAATTCTTTTTCCTAAGTCAGCACCATAATTGGTATTTGAACCCTACCCTGAGACTTCCCGTACAAGAAGCTTCCCCCTTAATCTCATGTCCAAAACCTAAATGAACAGCCAGCCAAAATGTTCTCACATTTTTCTAATTCTATTAATGTTTCTTTCCCTTTTAAGATAATTTATTTCCTCACAGAAGTTCAGGTATAATTGCTGATGGAAGGAAATAGTGAGATATTTCAACAGCATTCAAGTTGGTCTCAGGAACTGGACAATGATACAAAAGAAATAAAAATCCTTTATTAAACCTAAAAGAGAGTAAAGAAGAAAAAAACTAACACATGAAATAATTAGAAAGCAATTAATTTTAAAATTATTGCACAATATTTAAAATAATTCACTTTAAGCTCAGTTACTTATTGCACTCAGGAGGATTATAATGACCTTTGCTCTTATAATCAAGGTGCAATAGTACTATCCAAGGTTTGGATACTATATTTCTCTGTAAGCATGCTTATAGACACAAGGGTACTATCTAAAGGTAAGAACTATACTTTAATTTTCTTTTTGCTATCTTTTATACAATTCTAGGAACAAAGTCAGCAAGTAATGAATAATTTGATTATGTGTTCATTCAATCATTTGAAGGCGTTTCTCATTTTAATCTTTGTTACAAAGAAGAAAAATGTACTGATGATCTTTTTCCTTACTCTTAAGAAATAAGTGAATTAGCCCTAATTTTATGCAGTTTAAAAACACCCATAAACTTAATTAAGCTTTTAACTCAGTAATAGAGAATAGGAATCAATCACTATCGTCTCAACAGTAGCATTAAGAAAACAAGGTGCCCATTTCAGTTTCTTAATGAGCCAATTACCAGTAATAGGAAAACCTCAAAAGATTCAGATTTGGCTCAATTAAGTTCCTTGAAAACCAATCTCATATAACCATTGAAAACAGAACAGAACAGGGCAGAAGAGGAAATTCTCGGGACGACTACAATATCCATTTAGGTTGAGGCCAGTGGGGCTGGTTTCTGGTTATCGACATTTGGAAGTATTTTCACTGAAGTTCTCAATGTAGCTCACCCACAAAACACAGCCCACTTGCAAGCGACTTTTTCTTGCCACTCACCTGGGCTACTTCTTCCGAACTCTGCTTTGCGACTTATCTACACTGATAGAGATAACCACCTTGATTGTGCCATTCTCAAAAAACAGGCTGCTCTTTCATTATCTAAACTAAAAATAGAGAAATCATCAAATGTTGTGTGTCACTAACAAAGTACAATTTGAGCAATTAAGTCTCCATGGAGCCATTTGTTTATACTGAGCACTAACTGTGTACCTATCACTGTGCTGGTGTTTTTAAACCCCCCTAATGCTACTGAATAATTCATTGCTTTTCAACAAAAACAAGAAATGAGATTTTGACAGCTGGTTACTATTTCATTCTAGTTTTTATTCATAAATGACTGCCTCACCCCCTTCTGCAGTTTTAGGAATTTGCTGTTTCAAGTTTTTGCAAAAGCTTCCATGAGGCTGATTATAGACATCGCTACTGTCCATTTAGACAGAGATGGTCAAGGAGAGAACACTGAGGAAAATGGCAGGTAATCTTGCTAAGTCTGAAGACAAAATGTCATTCACTTCTGAGTTTGAATCAAGCTAATTAAAACCTGCCAGCAGCTTTGCAAAGCCCAACATCACTGGTACTGCTACTCATACAAATTAACAAAATATTTTACTCTAGAGGATATCTTTGTGAAATGCAGAATGGTAACTGGAGAGCAGGAGAAAAGAAGAGAGCTCTAGAATTCAAGCCCATTAAGTGTATCCAAAATGCTTCTGTATTTTCATGCCAAGCTCTCTATAACCAATTCAGTCCCTATAGAAAAATTTAAAGAATGCTGAGAAAGTAGTACATTACCTTAAGTATTGCTACTTTGTTATCCATGGTGGTTAATATACTGTATTATATATAGGAATAATTACTACTGTTAGACTCATTAAAAGCCACTAAATCACAAGACCATTTTAAACTGCTGCAGTAGGAGAAAAATGTTCAGATCTTTACAGTACCATGTCCTGGCAAGGCACCAAAAGAATGATGTAGTGTACTGCTTGGGGGAAAAATGTGAACAGGAGTTCTTGTACTTAAATGTGTATTTCTAATTTGTGTGACAAATAAAAGGTATTTTTTAAGCCTTCACACTAAAAAAAAAAGAAAAGAAAAAAAGGTCTCCTCTCTGCCTGTCACAATATAAAAGCAAGCTATTGGCCTAAGCTGTAGCCCATATGGTTGTTATACTTATGTTTGTGAGTTTGGGATAACATGCTTTGTGTTGGCAATTTTCATTTCAATAGCCTATTAATCTCTTAAATACATTAAGCATGTCCAGCCCGGCTGCTGGTCCCAGCCCCTTTGATTCTCTCTCCTTCTAGAACCCCTTGTTTTCACCCTAGAGCCTGAGGTGGCAGCAGAGTGACTCCTGCCAACAGGACGATGAAGAAATTCAGTTCAAATTACAGTGTGGTTTTGTAACCGCCTAAAGACATGTCAATTTCCTATGCTTGGGCTTTCTAAAATGAAGCATAAGGGCTTTTCAAACAGGGTCACTCTTGGTGTTTAAAGCATTACCTGAGATTTAACTCCTGAATCTTGGCTTAGTTTCCAGCAGCTTTACTGGAGACGGACTCACCCATCCTCGGGCTGCTTTGGGGAGAGTGGGCCTTCTCTCTCCTTTCTGCCACATGCCTTCTGCACAGTACAGCCCATCGAAGGGAGGGATGAGAGGGCAAGTAGGCGCAGATCTCTTGCCCAGTGAGAAGTCCACTTAGTACGTGAAGCAATGTATGCAGAAGTTCAACGTGGAGACCTCTTTTTTAGGAGGATGCCTCAAAGTTTCTTTCTATAGCAGCAGTTAACCTAAGTATGGAATGATCTTATTCCTCAAAATTCCCATTACAATTTCAGCTTCCAGATTTTCACGTCAACCGTAACCTATCTTGTATCATTTTAGTGGGAGAAATGCACTGACTTCCTCTGTGTTATAACTAATGGCTAAAATAGTTGGCAATATTTATCAAGTCTGGACAAATGCTGTGTGGTCAAGTGTTATTATATAACAATTTCTATTTTAAATATTGAAAAAAGAAAAATGCATTTTAGAGAGTCTAAGAATGTGTTTCAGGGCACAGAGTCAGTAAATAGTACAATGAGGAAAAGAGCCCAGGTATGAAAAGAAAGTGATGGATGACTAAGTGAGGTCACGTGTACCTATAAACAGACTCTAAGGTAACTGTTTGCAAAATGTTCACTGGGGGGCGCCTGGGTGGCTCAGTGGGTTAAAGCCTCTGCTTTCAGCTCAGGTCATGATCTCAGGGTCCTGGGATTGAGGCCCTCATTGGGCTCCCTGCTCGGCAGGGAGCCTGGTTCCTCCTCTCGCTCTGCCTGCCTCTCTGCCTACCTGTAATCTCTCTCTCTCTCTCTCTGTCAAATAAATAAATAAAATCTTTAAAACAAACAAACAAAAAAACAAACAAAAAAAACTATTCCTCGAACTGATGTCAGCACTCAGATAACTCCAATTCCTAATCACACAGTTTCGCCTATGATTCTAAAAAAAAAAAAAAAAAATGTTCACTAGGAGTGCTTTCAGAAACAGCACTATTTCTGTGAAGGAAGCAGGACTAGGCAAAGCGAGAATCTGTGTTGTGTTGCAGTTTCAAGAGACCTTGCCCAATTCACTGGGGATCTTTGAAATGGGAATGGTCCTTCAAATTGCTTGGACTTGAGCACCCACATCAATCAGTCTCTGAATGTGCATGGCCCTGCTGAACCATCATCAGAGGAAATAGTTATCCTATAGTTCTCATGAACTGTCTGACTAAAAAGGAAGGAAAGGAAAAGAAGGAAAGGAACGGAAGGAAAGGAAAGGAAGGAAAGGAAGAAGAAAAATAGAATGAGAATAGCTAACAAGCCAGAAAACCCTCCTTGTTTTTGTTTAACTGAAGGCATTTATTTTTTAGGATGGTTAATGCTACCTGAAGTTATATACCAGATAGTTTATATCCCAATCCTAAAACTTTAGGCAGCAGATACCAGAGAAAATAAAAAGGGCACAATGCTTTATCTCTTTTCTTACTAAAGTGAAGACTCATATACCCGCACAGACAATATTTCAGATTGCTATGAATCTCTACTATGGGTGAGATGCTTGCTTCTTCTGGTCGGAAGCAAACAGAAATAAACTACAATAGCTGAACTGTAATCCCCATTTCTTAGAGAGATGGGGCTACGTTGAGACCACTGAGAACAGCTATCTAAGGGGCTACGTTGAGACCCCTGAGAACAGCTATCTAAGGAGAGCAGTTCTTCCCATTAGAATTGTTCTCCTTCCTTCAAATGTTGGGCTCAGTGGATCACTCACATTTGTCTTATTTTAAACTAGCTCATGTAAGAAGGGAAAAAAGTTCACGTAAGCAAAATACGAAATTGGAAGAAAAATGATAATTACGCTGGCTGGCACTGCTCCTCCTCTTAAAACTAAATCTGTTTTAAGATCTTGACTAGTTCAATTAGGTAAATCTGATTATCTGGGCAGCAAGGTCTTATTGACAACAAAGACTGGTTTGGCATGACCGTCATTCATGTTTTAAGTGCTACAAGGAATAAACAGCGAGATAAGCTCATAATACAAACAACATAAAATTGTTTATTATTTTGTTCCAATAGAACATTTTTTAACTTAGAGCTTCTAAACACCCTTACTATGGGTGATGTCAGACACACTTATTACACAAGCAGAGAACTGTGTTTCCTTTGCCACAGACAATAAATCTTTAGTGTCTTCTCCTGATACGCATCACTCCACTTGCTCTCAAGAGGCAGTGCGTGTCTCTCTTGCCTTCCCCCTCACCTAACAAGGTCACTGTTGAGTGATGACACAACTTACTGCAAAAACGTACCCTCATGCACAATAATTACCTGTTGTTAAGTATCTTGTCAGTATACCACAAAACTCTAAAAAAGGTTGCTTGCCAAAGTTAATATAACGTAGAAACTTGATATCACAAATATAAATTTGAATAGGCCCATCTAAAAACAGACTTCTGTCCTCACTATTCATTATTGTTATAAAATTATACTTTATCCAGAAGGCACATATCTGAGAAATTAATTTTAGCTTCAGAGAAATTGACCTCCTTTTCCTTGAGTGATAATCTGGGAAGTGAAAAATAAATAAATTGCTAGTCAACTGCATTTACTTCTGGCTTGCAAAACCAAAGCCTTTCTCAATTAATGAGAAAAACAGTGGCAAAAATGTATAAAGTAGAAAATTTTTTTAGCCGCGTTAGCCTTTTTCAACCAGTGTTCCATGAGTGCCATAAGACCTTTGGAGGCATCTATTTGTATATGATACACTAACTTCTCACCCAAGCCTTATGCTCGGTGTATGGCATCCTTGGGAGAATCAAAAACAGTCCCTTAAAATATTTCCTCTGTTCTGTGATTCGGGTAAGAAGACTCAATTGAAAAAATTCTGTTTTGTTTTTTTTTAAGGGTGCAGAGAGGTTATATAATTTGCTCAAAGCCAATCAGCTGGTAAATTCAAAAGCTGATATTTGAATCTGGGCTTTGGACACTAAAGCTGGGGTAAATCACATAATGAATACAAGGCATGCATTATTACAAATTTCAGGCATGACTTCTTTTGTTTTCTTAAGCTGTCAAATTAAGATACACAGAAATTCAAAAGCACATTTTAGACTCTCTTAAGTAAAATAAACCATAACAGATGCCTATGAGTAGGGTCTTAAGCAAAACAGAGATAATACAAGTCCTAAAAAAAAAAAGTCGCAATCTTCCATCTCCAGGGCAAAGCAATTTCTAAACCCATTCAATAAATATTATAATATTATAATGACTTAAAATCATGATGGAGGTCCTTTCCATTTCAGTAACTTAGTGAATCCCCTGTGTCTCCCTCAAACTAAAGGAAGAAAGAAAGAAAGAAAGAGAAAGAAAGAAAGAAAGAAAGAAAGAAAGAAAGAAAGAAAGAAAGAAAGAAAGAAAGAAAGAAAGAAAGAAAGAAAAAGAAAAGAGAGAAAAGAAGAGAAAAGAAAAAAAAGTAAAGAAAAAAGTAGAAAGAGAGGGAGGGAGTGAGGGAGGGAAAGTAGGAGAAAGAAATGAAAATTGTCCTTGGAACAATAACTAAGATCCTTAAATTAAAACAAAGTATTTAATATCAGCTTTATAATACCCTCTGTGTATGATTTATACCCTTTGGACTTAGTCATCATCTTTCCTTGAGTCCTATTTCATTCTCTGGTTACTACTTTATCTCCAGAATTTTTAGCAGGACAAACAGAGACTCTACATCCTTTGGTCATGCTTTTCATTCAGAAAACATTATCCCTTAACATCTTGCTATTATTTAAAAACCAAGGAGATGAGCTTTCAATATGAATGACAAAATGAAAATGCCTCCATTTCAGTATAAAGTGTATCTGAACATCACGGGAAGAAAGGAAAGGCAGAGGACACAGGTACCCACACACAGGATGAAGGCACAGGAGCCAACGTGGGTTTGGTACACTGTCACCTGATGCTTCCATGTCTGGGATGACTAAGAGCTGTCTATTAAATAGAGGATGACAAGCAGTAATTATTTGAATGCAATACATTGTACACTAAACAAGGATGGCTGGGATAAAGTGTCACATGCAGGTCATTAATGATGACAAGGGCTGGATTCAGCTGCAGCAGCTGTCACAGTCCCAGGTGGGTAACCATAACCCTCATCTCTATGGAGGTCCTTCCTGGGAAAGTGCAGGCTAATACAGCAGGTTAGAAAACATAAATTATCACATGGCCAGAAACATGCGCATAAACTCTGTGCCCTCAATGCCCCAAGAATTCACTTCTTGGTGGAGTATGTCTTTATAAGGCACAACTCCAGTGTACTGTAAGTGTGAGGTTTGATGTCATCAAATTCTGAGTTTAAACTGTGAGTTTAAATAAACCACTGTTTGATCTTTGTTAAATTCCTTTCTGTATAATGGAGAATCTATGTTTTATAAGGATTAAATTAAAAACAGAATGGAACACAGCTGGCACACAGGAGGTATGGGATAAAGTTTAGTTATTCACTAAGCCACTGAACAAGTTGGTCAAGTCTAGATTAAAATTACTTTCTGTTAGGAAATGTATGTCATTCTTACAAAGTTTGTCTGAAAATACATCAACCTAAAAATAGTATAACTTACAAATTATGGTCCAATATTAAAAAAAATAAGGCACATAACTGATGCCTCTATTTATATGCTGAGGAAGAGAACAGAATGGCTATGAGATCAGTGCATCCTAAATAGCCCCCAATTCCTTTATCATATTAGAACTCCTTCCCCAATCTATTTAAGACTTTAGTAGTTACTATTTGTACTACTTCTTTCAACACATCAAGAATCATCATTCGCATCATTCTGTAACACTCTGTTTTCAGATCTAACAGCTCACGAGAACCTAGAGACCCTCATCTCTCAATTACTACCCATGTTCATTTAGGAAACTCTCACTGCTTTCGAACAAAAGCCACACCTCTGATAGCTACATATCGCCATCTCTTATAAGAATTAAACTGCTGAAAACAGCTGCAAGTTAACAGCTTCAGAATTTTACAAACCAAAGCTACTATGTCTTCTTTCTTCTCCCTCCTTGCCCGTTCTACCTATCCACCCTCTGCTGTAGATTATTCAAATTCTTCCATTTTTATACATTTCATGCTACCAAAAATGGCAATGAACTGGAAAATGAGAACATTTGCCAAGCAGCAGTCAGGAAGCTACATCTAATTTAAAAAAATAAAACAGATGCGGTTTTGACCTACAAGAGAGAAAATAACCAATCTAGAGTAAGACAGGCTGATCGGCAGACTCTTGAACATGCCCACAGTTTCAATTACCTAAGGAGTCTCTCCAGTCCCCATATCCAGATCTGATTTTTTTCTGACAAATCTAGTATTTCTAACTTCCTACTGAGCATTTCCAACTTTTTTTTCAAGTTCAATTCCATGGCACCACCTCAGGTACACTCTCTTCTTTCTATTCTCTTTGTCAAACATCTAGTGCCTCTTAGTCACCGAGCCCTGTTAGGAGCCCCTTTTAACTCCTATTTCCTATTCTGTTGAAATTCCATTGTTCCGGTCCTCACTGAGCGGACCCTGCATTAACCCAGACTTCTTTCTTTCGACCTCTCCAGGTTATGCAGAGTGTTGACCACAAAGCTAATACTTCTTAAAAATGTTTTCATGAAGAAAACAAAATTCAATAAAATATCTTTTTCTCATGGTGCAAAGGTTTTTAAAAACTTGAGAAACAGTGTGATGAGTATTTGCTGGACACCGATCGCTAAGTGTAAGTCAAATACACGAGACGCTTGAGAACTGGATAGGAGCTTGATTTATTTCCTACAATCCCTCCCCCCCCCATACAGCTTGGAAGTTGCTAAAGAAAATACTTGAACCGCTGTTGTGGAACAAACGAGAACTTTCCTACCTTCTCCACCTGTTACAAATCCTTCAAGGTTAACTCAAATCCTTCTTCATCTATAAACTGTCATTTTACCTCCTAGTCTGAACTGCTCTTCCCTGATAATTCCGATAGCAATTAATGTCTAGACCATTCATTTGGAAATTAATTAGGCAACACTTTGGCAACATCTCTTCTGTTACTGCCTTGAATTGGTTTTTATGTATTTCATTATTTTATTTTCTATATGTGTACTCTTGGTCCTTTAAGTAGATTATAAGCTCATTGAGGACTGTGTACTAAATATTTTGGGGTCTCAAAAATTGCTTAAAATCATGAATGTTCACAAAGAAATGAATAATTTTATTTTTATGCCTCTCACATGCTAATTCTAGCTCAGTTTTTCAAACTACCAATTGTGGAATTGCAATTGTGTAATTGCAACTGTATAACTGAATGGTATATCATACCATTCTTTGCTGTAAATATGTGTTACAGATTATCTGTAATGCAATCATGTATGTTTTACTAAGAATTAATATAAAGCAAAATTATGCTAATTCTTCAAAATACAGTATCAATATAGCAGCATTATCATAGATTTCATGGCCATACAATAATAGAAAATTGGATTAGGAATTAAAATCCATCTAGATTGCTCAGTTGGCTTCATTTTTTTGTTTTTGTTCTTATTTGTTAAGTGAGATTTACTTGCTTTGCTTTGTTATAATTTGTGAGCTTTACTTTATCTTCTGCCCCAACTAGATCATAAATTCCTAGCAGGTAGGGAATATCTAGTAATCATTAAATTCTTTAAAGAGCTCATTGACAAGATTATAGTTCATTTTCCTCTCAGTCTAATTTCACTAAAAACCATTTTAACCAAAATTTCAAAAAAGACAAAAGCAGAAAATGTGTTTAAATGCTCATGTTTTTCAACACACTGAAAAATTCTAGCAATAATTTTAAAAATCAAATATTCTTATATCTAATAGACCACATATTATAATTGTATTAATTATACTGTATTTTTATATTGTGTATGTATGTGTTTATATATGTATTATATATGTAACATATAGACACATATAAACACATGTTACACATGTGTTTACATATGTATTTTATATTGTGTTTACTCTGTTTCTAACTCCTAAAAATATTTCAAAAATAAAGCAGTAAATGTCTAGAAAGGATTAGAAAACTGTTTCTTCCAAATATTGTAACTTTAGTTTTAAACTTTGGTTTATACGAACATTGTTCTTATGCTTTCAGTTACATAAACTGATTGTTACTATTACTATTAGTATCTTTAGATGAGAGGTAACACACAGAATGACACCCTGGGAATAAGGAAGACTTACTCTTTTTTACCATTTTGTAAAGAGGTATTTTTCTCAGCAGCATAAAAACAAAAATAATCATGTCAGCATGCCATGACATGAAAATCTTTCAAGATGGCTCACCAAAAATGGACAAAGACAGCTTTAAAATGAGGAAGCCCCCCACGTGACATATAAGAGACCTAAGGACCAACACACTGTAGAGCACGGCACAGATGGGAGGCAGGCTGAAGAGGAAGCAGACCTTCAGATGTTCAACCTTCAGTTCACCACTTACAGGCTAGGGATTTGTCTTAAAAGTCATGGCTGGCAGTCCGTTTGCCTCAATTTTCACTAATGTACCTGAGGAGAGAGACACTTAAAAAACTACTGCAGTGAGGCTGTTTTAAGGATAATTGGGGCATACTATTTTCAGCTAGATCAAAGGATAACTTTGACAAGTGGAATCAGTTGCTCCATAGATCAAAATGGGAGCTGAAGCAAGAGAGGATAATCAGGAAAATAAATAGACAATTTAATATAAATTTAACTGAAGTCCAAAATGATGATGAAATATTCTGAAAAGCAGGTTGCTTTTCAGGGATTATAAACAACAAATTACAAGACCATGCCAACAGTATCCTAAACTAAAAATTATGGTTTTTCTACAGTGAATTGGAATTTTGGTACGAAGCACATCTGAAAAATATAATTTGGAACTGTGTCATAATCTAAGCCCCCGGGTGGAACTCTTCCTTTTAGTTTGATTTTATAGATGAGAATAAAAGATTTTAAAAGTTTAATATTAAGAGTAACCATTAAATTGATGATAGCAACATCTTTCTAAATATGCCTTCTGAGGCAAGGGAAACAACAGCAAAAATAAATTATTGGGACTACAGCAAAAACCAATGAAGTACTATATAGTGAATAACATAATAAAAAAAAGCTCTTAAAAAAAAGTACAGCAAAAGAAACAACCAACGCAACTAACACAACTAAATGACAACCTACTGAATGGGAGATCCTGCAAATGATATATCTGTAAAGAGTTAGTATCCAAAATATACAAAGAAATTATACAACTCAACACCAAACCCCCCCCCAAATAACCCAATTAAAAAATGGGCAGAAGACATGACTAGACATTTCTCCAAAGAAGACATCCAGATGGCCAACAGACACATGGAAAGGTGCTCAACATCACTCACCAGGGAAATGCAAGTCTAAATTACAATGAGATACCACCTCAAACCTCTCAGAATGGCTAAAATCAAAAACACAAGAAACAAGTGCTGGTGAGGATGTGGAGAAAAAGGAACGCTTGTGCACTGTTGGTGGGAATACAAACGAGTGCAGCCACTGTGGAAGAAAGTATGGAGGTTCTGTAAAAAATTTAAAAACAGACTACCTGATGATCCAGTCATCACTCTATGGGGTAGTTACTCAAAGAATACAAAGACACTAATTTGAAGAAATATAAGCACCCCTACATTTATTGCAGCCTTATTTACAATAATTAGCCAAACTAGATAGCACAAAGTGTCCATCAATAGATGAACAGATAAAGACAATGCAGTATATATAGAAAATGAAATATTATTCAGCCATAAAAAAGAATGAAATCTTGCTATTTGCAGCAACATGCATGGATCTAGATAATATAATACTAAGTGAAATAAGCCAGTTAAAGAAAGACAAATACCACATGATTTTACTCATATGTGGAATTTAGAAAGAAAGCAAAAGAAAAAAGAGAGACAAATCAAGAAATTAACTCTTAACTACAGAGAGCAAACTGAAGGGAGGTGGGGGTGGTGAAACAGGTGATGGGGATTAAGAATACACTTACTGGGGTGCCTGTGTGGCTCAGTGGGTTAAAGCCTCTGCCTTTGGCTCAGGTCATGATCTCAGGGTCCTGGGATTGAGCCCCACATCAGGCTCTCTGCTCAGCAGGGAGCCTGCTTCTTCCTCTCTCTCTGCCTGCCTCTCTGCCTACTTATGATCTCTCTCTCTCTGTCAAATAAATAAATAAAATCTTAAAGAGAAAAAAGAATACACTTACGGTGATGAGCATGGAGTCATGTACAGAATTGTTGAATCACTATACTGTACACCTGAAACCAATACTTTCTGCTAACTAAACTGGAATTAAAATTTTTTTAAAAAAACAAAAAAGAGTAACCTGTTGATTTATTTGTTAGCACTACTTATATTTCATTTATTTTTTAAGGAAAATATGTTTTATAATTGCTCCTAAGCCTTGCTCCCTGCATAATAACTGTAGATGCTCAAAAATCAATCCACAAATGACTTTCTGACCCTAATACTTCCAACAATGTGATTGATTAAAATGCTTAATATTTACGTTTTGGATATTTTATGTTTAAATAGTCACTAGTGATTCTTAGGTTATTTAAATAGTTTACTAGTGTGTCCCATTTCTATGTTGGCCTCTTTAATTTCATTAGCATAATTTTCTCAATTCAATGTATGAGCCTATAAATTACAACTAAAACACTGAATTTTAAACTGTGGTGTATTTTCTGTATAGTTGGGCAATTAAATTTGAAACATAAATCAAAGTAGAATTTAATTAGCAAACTAAATTTTCCAATAACATATTTAAAGTTCAAAGAAAGTAAATACTACTCACTCTGAGCCTCCATATCCTTATCTATAAAATGGAGACAAATGTACTTTATCTTTCTGAGCCTCCATATCCTTATCTATAAAATGGGGACAAATGTACTTTGCAGGGGCATCTGGGTAGCTCAGTTGGTTAAGCAGCTGCCTTAGGCTCGGGTCATGATTCCAGGGTCCTGGAATCAAGCCCCATATCAGGCTCCCTGCTCAGTGGAGAGCCTGCTTCTCTCTCTCCCTCTGCCTGTCACTCTGCTTACTTGTGCTCTCTGTCAAATAATAAATAAAATCTTTAAAAAAAATGTACCTTGCAATGAGTTGTTTTAAAAATTAGTGCAACATACACCTACAGTCACTAGTATAGTATCTGGTACATAAGTGCTTCTCTAGAGATTATGCTGGGGTTTGTTATTAATGATGATATTAATAATGATGGTGATGTGTGCTGTCTTCCACAGAATTATATTCTCAAAGAATTTTTTTTAGGTAAGTCTATTCTTCAAGTTCTGACTTTCTATGCTGGCCATGACAGTTTTGGATCCTAACACTGTCCCAACATCACTATAATTACCTCAAGTATATGTTGCATTGGGGTCTTTCCTGATTTGTTTTATTTTTCCTTGTTTTAAAGTCATATGGATAGAAGGCACAATATAGGGAACATAGTCAATGGTATTGTAACAGCATTGTATGGTGACAGACGGTAGCCAGACTGGTGAAGAGAGCACGGCACATAGACTCCTTGTTGAATCACTATCCAGTACACCTGAAACTAACATAACATTGTGTCTCAACTGTATTTCAATTAAAAATAAGTAAATAAAATAAATAAAAAATAAGCAATTAAAAAACAATAAGTAAATAAATAGGTACGTCCAATGGAATACAGTATGGAGGTTCCTCAAAAAATTAAGACTAGAACTACCACCTGATACAGCAAAAAAAAAAAGAAGGGAAAGAAGCTAAAGGTTGCTGTGTTTCCATGTCTTGTTTGATCTTTATAATTCCCTAGATAATTGCTGTTTCTATCTACATTGTATTCTTAATGAAATATTTCTGATATACACTTGAAGTACTAAATATCTAAGAATTTGATATTAAAATAATATTAATTTAGGGTCTTTTATTTATAAATAATATCTAAATATAATTTTATCTAACCGACCAAGAGTTAAGGTAATTCTACTCTAAGAATAAAATTACGATCAAACCATTGTCCTTAGAGGTTTATGTTGAAAGCATTTAAAGGCTAGAGATCACCAAAAGTCTTGTCATCTAGTTAGGGAAAAAGACCACTTAATAGAAGTGTATTTGGCTAATTTAAATCAAAATGATTGATTTTCATTTAACATTTGTCCACTACTGATAACTCAAGTTGGAAAATCAATTTCAGAGAGACCCAATGGGAGAAAGGTTCCATGTAGATAATGATAGAAACACATTAGTCCTTCACTGCTTACAGTAGCACTACATAAAAGAAAATTTGTGTTTAAATTACTTTGCAGTTATGACACAAGACAGCAAATTGCAACATATCAAAATGACAATAGAGATAATCCAATATCACACAATATCTTCTCTTTTTCTGAAAGAAGAGAAGCAGTAAGAAATAGACTAGCCTTAAAAAGACAGAAAACTGGCATAAAATTTAAATGCTCTCTTAAATCTGTATTCTTTCTACTTTCTTCCATATGCAGTTATTTTTGATTTATTTAATTTATTTAAAGCATAATAGCAGCAAAATATCCATTATGGATCCAGAATCATAGTACTGTTACAGTTTTTCAAACATGTTTCAGAATACTGTGAGGAATATGTACAATTTTTTTAGCTTTTAAAGTAACCTGTAAAATGTTTGTAAGTATTATTTTTTATTTTAATTCCAGTGAAGTTAACATACAGTGTTAATTAGTTTCAAGTTGTTTATATTATTAAAATTATTGATGGGCTTACAAAATGTCTAATTACTTAAAAAGTACAAATTAGTTCAAACAAATTTGTAAACAACAGACCAAACATTCTACTTACATAAATTTTTTCATTCATCAGAGTTTATTAAAGCCTCCTATCCAAGAGGCAATGCATGATGTCCTGTGGACAACCCTGTGAACATTACAGGGAAAGTCCTGTCTTCATACAGCTGGCTTGGTTGAAATTAGAAAAAAAAAGACAAGATTGCTAGAATTCAAAGATATCTTTGTGATCATTTATTTCTCGAGAAACACATGAGAAAACTGAGGACCAGAGAGAAGAGGTCATCTGTGCTGGGTTTAAAGCTAATCAGTGACAATACAGAGATCCAAGCCTCTGGATTCCCAATGTAGTGATTTTACCAGTATGTCAGCAAGGGCTTTAGGATTTCTGTAATCCTGCTTTCTTCTCACGACTTACTTCCCTAATTCCCAGGTTCTTGTCCCAGCCTAGAACACTACTATTCCTGGAATACACAGATATTCCAGACTTCTTGTGTCTTTGAAGGTGCTCTTCCTTCTGGAGCATCGAACTGAACTGAAGTGAAGGAAAGGGGATGAATTACACAACTTCTAAGGTCCTTTATGATGCAAAAGATCCTTCTCAACTTTCTGTGAAGTCTACTGCCAATTCTATATATTATCTTTTATTTATAGATGCAGCTTATTAACCTTCTATGGAATTCATTGCCACTTCTAAATGTTATCTTCTATTTATATATGCATGTAAATTTAAATGTATATTACATATAGAAAGAGTAATACTCATGTATCCTATATATATTCCAAAACAATTTATTGATATAGACATTGATATAAAATTAATAATTTCCATATCAAAAGAATCAGATTCAAAACTGAAATTTTAAAAGTGCCTCCCTACCTGTATAATTGTCTTAATTCAGTTATTGTCTGAACAGGAAGAAATACAAAGTGTTGCACTGAAAAATGACAGCATGGCAAAATGGAGTGCTCGCTGAACCAGAAATCAGAAAACTTGGCTTTGAATCCAAGTTTTATTACTTTCCAGCAATGTAACCTTGGGAAATTCACTAAATATCTCTGTGTCTCATACTCTTCATCTATAATATGGGAATAATATAGACACCTAACTCTCAGCACTAGGAAGAGTTGAATATACCTAACAGAACATATTTGAGACATAGCAGGTAGTCAATGACTGTTAGCTGAATTTGAGTTTCTCTTTCCTGAAGTTAGGAGTGCCCTCAACAAGTACAAGGCAGTGCCGCGCCATTAGATGCATAAACACACCCCACATACACATACATATATACACATGAACACACACATACATTCGTGTACACTGGTATCACCAGCCTGAGCTTCATTTATCTATCTATATATCCCTAAGAAGCAAGGAAGAAAACCCTTGAAAAATCAAGAAAAATAACTGAAGCCATGAATCTCCTTTTTTTGTAGCTAATAAACCTAAGTTGATATCAACCCTCTAGCAAAAAAGAAAAAAAAAAAGATAGGATTCCTACTGGAAAAAGTGTTACCTTATCCAACAAACCACCTGACCTCTTGACAATCCACCAGACTTGCTCTATCAAAATTTTTATACAATTCTTTTTTGTGACTCATAATGAAAGAACTACAAAGATAAAAACATTGATGACGGGGCTAAGCTACACAGGAAAACACAAATTATCTCCACTCGTGTCACAAATTTATTTGAGAACCTTTTAAGGGCCTGATTCTAATTTTATTTGATCATGTAACTGCCCAGCTCCAATCCTTTACTGGCTATCCACTAACTATAAATTAAGATCTAAACTCTCGACATACGCAGATTTTTGCTTGTCTCTCCAATAGTTACCATGTACAAAAATAAATAGATGAGGGCACCTGGGTGGCTCAGTGGATTAAAGCCTCTGCCTTCGGCTCAGGTCATGATCTCAGGGTCCTGGGATCGAGGCCCGCGTCGGGCTCCCTGCTCAGCGGGGAGCCTGCTTCCTCCTCTCTCTGCCTGCCTCTCTGCCTACTTCTGATCTGATCTCTCTCTGTGTCAAATAAATAATAATAATAAATAGTTTTTAAAAATAAATAGGTGATAAATACTATTTCACTTTCATGCTTTTTTCCTATTTACATTTAAAGCTAACATAAAAAGAAGAAAACACTGCTGCAAAGAATAAACATATATGTCTCATAGCCAAATCTATGATTTCAAATTTGTAGACAATAATATTTAAGCCACTCACTATAACTTGCTACTGAAATTTAGTTCACAGTCATCAGAAGTCAGATGTACATGTAAAAACTAAATTCATTTACTGTGTTGAATATTTTCATTGCAGCCCTTTTTGTTTTTTATTTCGCATGGAGAACATGAGATTTAATCCTGAAACCATATTCTTAAATTTTGAGCCTTATGTGCTTTTAAAGATTTCGTCTGGAAGAACTGCAAGCCATTTTTATATAGCCAAAATATTCATAATATAGTTTGCTGTGATTTCACATTGAAAAGTGTCACAGAATAATAACATAGATTTAAATAGTGAAGGGAGATTAACCTGACAAACATGAATGGAACAGCTAGAGGGGGAGGAAAAAAAGAGAGATGTTAAGAAGATGTCTTAGTCATTTCAAGGGTCAATTTCATTCCAAATGATTAATGCCTCACTGTAGTGGAGTAGGCAACCTTACAAACATATAATTTGTAGCTTATTATTTAAATAACACTTGAATCTCCTATTGCCTGCATGTGTTTCAGAGGAATAATCTTTCTTCCCTGTTTCTTCATTTCTTTTTCCTCTTTCTTCCCTTGTTTTCCTCTTTCTGCTCCTGATCCTCCCTTCTTCTATTTTAGCCCATAATCCGACATTTCCTCTTCAGTAAAGTATTTTGTATGCTGGTAACCATGAAAGTAATATTATTCAGATTTACTGCTGATGCTATTCCTAGGGATTTTATTTGGATTTATTGTTACTTATCTATAATTCCTAACTGCCCTACAGTAACTGTCAAAAGGTGAAGGCCTGAATATTAACCCAGGGAAATGTTTGAAAGATGTAAATGAAAATATTTATGTAAGTCTCTCTCTCTGTCTCTCTCTGTCTCTGTCTCTGTCTCTGTCTCTCTCTCTCTCTCTCTCTCTCTCTCTCTCTCTCTCTCACACACACACACACACACACACACACACACACACACACACCCTACTCTCCCTCCTAAACCTCTTATCTCATAAAAGAGCATCTGATGCCAAAGCTTGAACAGTGCATTAAGGGCTTAACTTTGGTATTAATAACTCAGATTTAAAACTCTTGACAATTAATTAAGATTAATGACAGCAGTCATCCCCTTTTCCTCAATGTAACAGTTCTTCCTATCCCTTCAATTTCTCATTCCTGCAACCATTCCATGCTCATTTCAGGCTGTGAAAACCCAAAGTCCTAAAACTTTGTTCCTGTTATCTGTTGCCTTGAGATAACAAGAACAAAGATTCCTGAGAGATTAAGGGAGTAGACATTAGCAAATTTACAACCAACAGCTCAGACAGCTGCCCTACTTTAAGCAGTTAATGGAAAAGGAACTAATCTAGTTAAGAGCATAGGACTAGTTCATAAATCTGGATTCAGAGGACAGATAAAGCCGTCACACCTCTTCTGGAGAGTCTGAACTAAATTCAGTCATCAGCCCTCTACTCTCTGCTTAGAAGAGCTAGCATTTCTATAAACCGCACCAACAAGGCACTCAGAGCTAGCATAAGCCATATACAGTCCTGCACAGAGATGATTATGGAAGAGATTGACATTAATGTACGATTTCACTGGGACAAATACAGATGTTACAAGAACTCCAATCACTGAAAACTCTTCTTGGATCAAATATGAAGCAAAGACTAAATCACATTTAGAAAAAAATGAGAACAATGCAACTGCAAACAACAAAATAATAAACATATCCTGACAGGGAGAATTAGTAAAAATGGTAAGCCTTTATCCATTCAGAATTCCACCTAAAAGAAAATGGTGTCATGATTTATAACTCAGAAAATGCTTAATAGATTTAATTACAAATTAATTATCATCCAAAATGATAAATCTCAACTCCATATAAGTAACATTTTTATATATCAGCATCCTTGGCCATATCTTTATAAGAAATAACTCAAATTTATTGAATTTCAGAACTGCTCTGATGTCTTGATTTTCTTAGTAGCTTAGTCTCAAGGGAAGAATCATGATAAGTCATGATAACATAAAGCTAAGTCATAATAATAAAATCCTAAGTTATGATAACAAACTTTTAAAGTGTACAAAGTCAAAATGACATATCTCTTAAGAATCACTAGAGTCTAATGCATATATTCCTCAATAGCTCATTGTTTAACATTATAGTGAAATATTATGATTTGTTGGCATAAGATTAATAAGATATGCAGAATAAGAAACCTAATGTCTTGACCCTGCCCATTGAGTTGTGGGAACCATGAAATCAGCTGGGCATTAACTTAAATAGATCAGGTGAAGAGCAGAGAGAATAACAGACAGAAAAGCTATACAGTAATTACAGTTTGAAAGCCATACACAGACATGTAGTGATAACAGGACATCCAAGAAGAAATTCATTTAAGTTCTTAGAGATATGCAACCAGAATTTAGGAGCGAGGAGGAATTGTCTAAAAATGATGTAGCTAATGATGATAGCAAAGCAGTGCGGGTCCATGTGCTCTCTAGAGAAGAGTGAGTTGTGAGAATAACAGGAGACCAAGGGTTAAAGCTTAGGAATCAACCAAAGTTAGGAGGAGGGAAAAGAGAGAGAAATGAATGATGTAGAGAAAGAAATCAGAGAGTAAACACTCTTAACTCTAAATAGAGCTTTTATCTGTACATTATATATATAAATGTGCTATTTGAATTCTTTATTGAAATGTTTTACAGATTTACTTTGTTATACAAGCAAGATATTATTTGATATATGATATATCAGTATGGATAATTGCATAACCATATAATCCTCTGTGTGTATAGCCCATTCTCATTAGGGTAGATCTTAATGCTATTTGAGTAAAATTTACTGAATTCATAATAAACTCTTCATTAAGATACCATTAGTGTCAGGAAATGGCTCTAATAGAAGAATTTACTGTGAGCAGGAAACCGTGCTTGATTTAAGAAAAAAACTGTTTGAAATCTCTAATTTTGATCCAAAACAAAAATGTGCTTAGTACTAAAGACTCTAAAAGATAGGTATAATATAAATTATTTTCAGTAAACTAACTTGCTTTCTAAGAAACATTATGGGACTCTAAAGTTTTAGGAAATCAGATACATCTTTTTTTCCACATTCTCAAAGTGAAAGAGCTCTCTAAGGAGAGAGATATGAGGTATGTCAGAGAGTAAAATGGTTTTAGAAATGGGAACAAGTTTGTAAAAACTATCTCAACTTCATTAATTTAAAAAAAAAAGAAGAAAAAAAAAGAACTCAAGAAATTCCTCCGAACCCTTTGAAATAAAAGAGTCTATTTTTAACCCAGTCATATAATCAAGTGAATGTCTACCGGTATTTCTCACACAATTTCTCTCAAAGTTTGAACAGTAAATCATTTTTACTCCATACCTCAAAGTTATATCAGTTTCAAATTTCTCAAGTGTTAGAGGTTGCAATTTGATTCAGTGCAGAATTAATGTAAAATATAAAGATTAGTTGATGCAATTTTAAAAAGGACTTACTTAGAGATTAAAAGTGTATATTATAAAAATCTTAGTGTTTTATTTAGAAATAAAAATGAAAGGTATTTAGCCAAAAAAAAACATTTATTTCTCCTTAAAGTATATATTTATATAATGTGTTAATATAAATTCATTTTGAAGAATAAGGGAGCAATAAAAGCTTCTTACTCAAGCCAATTTCCTTAACTGAGTTATGAAGCTTTCCTTAAACTAAACTTACAAATGGGGGTCTGGTAGACATTAAGGCACCATCATAATGTACTTTGTTAAAATAATAAGCTATCTACAAAATTTAATGCATTTTTTCCCTGTTAGACTGGGTCCTTTGAGCTCTACATTGAAAACCGAATTATTTAATATATGCAGAATACTATAGATATTTGTAAATTATTAGAAATTATAAAGTGATTTACTTATATATATTTAATCCTCCATATTTAAAAATTGTAAAAAGCTATACATAAAGTACACAAAATGGTTAAAAAAGTAAAAAACTGTATCTGTGCTGAGATTTCTGCTCCCAGCTGGATGATTTAATTGACGTCCTCAAGATGTTCTATAGCAATGCTGTACATCAAGGCTAAGAATATAATGTATTTATTTATTTATTTATTTATTTATTTATTTATTTATTTATTTATTTTTTAAAGATTTTATTTATTTATTTGACAGAGAGAGAGATTACAAGTAGGCAGAGAGGCAGGCAGAGAGAGAGGAGGAAGCAGGCTCCCTGCCGAGCAGAGAGCCTGATGCGGGCCTCGATCCCAGGACCCTGAGATCATGACCTGAGCTGAAAGCAGAGGCTTTAACCCACTGAGCCACCCAGGCGTCCGAATATAATGTATTTAGCCCTGGACAACCAATATTAACTCTTGCTATTTTCTGAAGTATTGTTTAGTGTGCTAAAACTCACTGATGATTAAAAAAAGTTTATATCTAAAATCAGCACATTAATTAGAGAAGATATTTACACTAATATAATAATTTTTGTCTCTTGACCGTCAAAAGCTGGTTGATCAATTTTAACCAATAAATCCAACCAAGAAAATCTAACTTTACAAGTCAATACAAAAAATATGTATGAGGCCACTAAATCCAAATTATGCCTGGCTTGGGGGGTTAAGAATCCAATTAAGTATCCAGATTCTATTTATACTTTCTTTGAAAAAAGAAGTCTTTGGGGTAATGTAAATTATTACATTTCACATGTTCTATATTTCACTTTAGGGAACCAAACTAAGTCAACACTTTTGCCAGCTTTTATCCATAATTAAGAGATGGTTTTATTTGACCTAAGAAATAGCGCCAAAAAAAGTATTCTATTTCATGAAATTATTATTTTCCACTGAAACAGGCATTAGTTGATAACACACACACTAAGAAAATATGTTCTACAGGTATATACACAGACATATTTATAGTAAATATATACACACACACACATACACACAAACTCAGTGGGATTGTAGTAATAATGGTGTGTCCATGTGTTATTCTAGTAAAAAAATTATCTTTCAAATATTTATAAACCAAAGCTAATTCCTTCTACTAATTTAAGCAGGATATTTCAGGTATTTTAAGGATGCCCCAAATATAAAGACGAGATAATTAGAATGAAAGATACTAGTGATAATACAAAGGCTAGAAAAATCTGATGGTAGTTTTTCCCAACTATGTCAATCATAATTAGTTTCAACAATCATATAAAATTTCAGATCTTACAAAAATAAAAGGTAAGCAATCACTTGAGTTTAAAAAAAAAAAGCTTGATATTTTTCTCTATTTTTTCACTCAAGAATTCAAAAAAGAAAAGGTCTGAAAGTACCAGAAACATTTTGTGTACACAAGGCCTCAATGACTCAGGCTAAAACAAAGGCTTTTCTTACAGCTCTTTAAAAAAATCTACTGCAAAGTCCAGCTATAGGACATAAAATATTAAGAAGGAACCTAAAAACTAAGTGTAAAAATGCAGTCATTAGCAGTGTGACTGCAAGCACTGAAAACACTTGAAATATCAAATCATTTGAGTGAAGGTTTTAATCTGTTCAGAAACACCCGCAAGTGGTTTACATTTTGCAAATGTGACGGGTAACTTAAAGGCAGGGTGGCACACAGTCTCTCCCACCAAAATGCAATTCAGTCTGAAGATGAAGTGGTTTAATAGCACCAAGCACCGGGTGATTTGTAAGCATGCTGGACCTCACCGTGATCCTGGGGAGGGTTAGGACCACCGAAGAAGCTGCCATGGAAGACAGTGAGGTCAGTTTGTTTTGAAAGAGAATTGAGCTGCAGGATAGGCAGGAAGGTGAGCATCAGCTAGAACTAGAGATAGAAACAAGATGAGCAGCCTTAATCATTTGCTATTAAGGTCATCAGGTTTCTCTGGAGCCTTTTAAATGAACCTGCGCTATCTATGTTCTCAGATTTTCTTTTTTCCTATAGATTTTTTAAAAATCAGAGGACGGACATTGGTTTCTGTCAAAATGCACTTCGTTTTTTAAAGCAGTTACCATCAATCATTTCAAAACCTGAAAACTGTATCTGCACAATTAATAAAAGTCCTCTCAACATAATAAATTTAGCTTAATTGGAAACTCAGTATGCACTTCTGTTGCTTATTTCTCCGCTGACTGATGAAAACTTGGCCATAATCTAGCATCTCACCCCAGGCTGCTGTTCCCTGCCTACTCCCAGTCCGGAGGATAACTCTGAGTTAGCACCTTGCCTTTATCTCCCAGTAACCTTGCAGGTGTTCCCTCAGGTGAGGGAGCCTAAATTTTATTAGTAATAGCAGTTTACATTACCACAGACTATTATATTACCATACCCTGGAGCTCTATTTGTCAGACTAATATTGAACCCCATTCTCATTACGTCATGTGAGGGTGTGCACAATTATGAGCTTTTGCAATATTGCCCCTGAAAAGTATACACATTCTGGAATTTTTTCCTGGCTGAATGTAAGTGACAGAGTGGGAAAACGCCTCAAAAAGAAAAATGCTTCCCTGAACATGCAATTCTGACTTTTGACTTAAAGTTTTATTTTTAATATCCAAAAAGCCAATGGAATTTTCTAAATTTTGTTTTACTAAAAATTTACATCCATTTGAAAATAATCTCCTTTCACCTCCACAGAGTGAGAAGTCATGATGTAAGTTTAAAAACAAGCAGTGGATACACTTCACGGGTGTTACTATTACTAGGAGTCTTCCCTCGCAGCGTATAAATTTATGTCTGCTTACTGGTGAATGAGGGATTGCGGTCTGAAGGTTAACATAACCTCGTTTACAGCCAAGAAGCTCCTCGGAGATTTAATTGGTTCGTGGAACAACTCCAAAACTAGGGCTGCGCTTTCTTCTTTCTTTGCCTTTCTGCTTCTCCAACTCTCACTTTTCAAATAAAAAAGGAGCACGCATGGTAATGCATGATTTATAAATTACCTTGTTATTGCAAAAACAAAACACTGCTTTGAAAACCAAACAAACTCCTGCTGCGGACTCCAGCATGTTTGATGGAGGCCCTTCAAAAGAGTCCATGGCTTAATGGAGGTTGTTTATGTGGAGACTTCAATCTGTACCTGCTGTCCCCCGTCACTCCCTGGAAACTTGGCGGCAGATGTTGCAGCGTTAAGTTGTCTCTGAAGTGGCTTTCTGTCCTCGTCTCCCCACCGCAACGGAGTCAAACTGCATTAGATCTCTTTATTTGTGCCTAAGGCAAGTTTGGGAGCGCAGCTGTGTCCACCCCCACTCCTACCTTTGGTGTTTCAGGCCTCCAGGCAGCGAGTGTGAGACCAAAATGGTTCTGCCGCTCTCAACTACCTCCGCTGACAATCCGGCCGCTCGCTGCGGGCTGGGGAGGCCGCTGCCGCGGCTGCTAACAGATGTCGGCGACAACCTGCTAGCTTACACCTGGACGCGCGGCCCTAACCTCGCACGCCGTGCGCTGAAACATTCATGACTCGGAGGACTCGCAGCCGCAATCAAAGCCCGCGCCCGGTCGGTGCGCGGCGCGCGGACCCCGCCACCTCCGCAGGAGCGGGCGGCGCGGAAGGGGAGCGGGAGCGAGGGACAGAGCCAGAGATCTCTCGCGCCGCTTTGATACTTGATGCCTGAACTTCAATTACTTGATCAAGGACTTCAATTCAGCAGTGAATTCTTCCGCAAATGAGCCCGGTGCGGCTTCCGAGCCATAAAAGGAGAGCATTTGGCTTGAAATTTAGCGTGACGGGACTTGCAGAGTGAATGTGCCTGACTCCCGGTTTAGTTCTATGTACGCTGATTTGTTTATTAAACTAAACTCTCAAGAGGCAGAATCTGCAGTAAACAATTTATAAATAAATGACAAGATTGTTTTCCAAGGTAGAAAACGTGCTGTTGACTAGGCATTGGTTCTGTTATTTTGGAACCATCAGCCCCAATCTGAAAACAACTGTTTTATTGTCTCTAAGCAGCACTGAGTTTGTTTGGCCTTGTTTTTTTTAAAGAAAGAGAATGAATGACTATTACTCCTTTAAAAGTCACAAAGGAGAAAACATGCTTGCTTCTATCTTGACAATATGAAACAAAATGCATCCATTTCCAACGACCAGAAAATTCTTCCAAAAGTCTTCCCTTAATTTCTACACTGTACAAATTGCTTTATACACACACGCTTTGTACGCCATTGTACAAATACTCCTGAGAAGTACAAGCCGAAGTAAACACGCACAAGGTTTTATGAGCAGAGGAAAATAAAATTATTTGCAAAACTTTTCACCAATTTATATGTTGATAAGGAAGTTTCCTTTAAAAAGATTGCCCTTGAATAGCTAATAACATTTTTCCAATGCATTATTTGATATGCAAAGACAAACGTTTTGGGGGGATCAATGTATCTAGTCTAAGCTAATACAATACTACTTACCCATTTCCTAATATTTAATGGGAAAATTTAATGGCAAAATAGGATCATGAAATAAAAGTGATAAACAGTTTGGAAGGGCAATGATTATCCTTACTATATATATGTATACAGTACACACACAGACATGAAACCTTTCATGAGCAGTCTGAGTAATCTAACTTATTTTAATTAAGTACTGACTGGTTTCATAGGAGTAAGGTTGAAAATAGGATTTTACCCTTCCATGTGCTATGGTATCCAATCACAGGTGAATATGAGTATCTAAAGCTATCCAAAACATTCCAAGACCAGTTTTCTCATTCAGTGATTCCACTCTGGCATACCTAGAGTATGCAACACAAAGAATAGCCAGAGAAGTGGAAAACACTGCCACTTGGATATCTTAGTCTCCTATGTTTAAAATTTTCTCTATTCCATGGAATCCTAGGAGATAAAACATGTCTACATATACCGAATTGGTGAAAAATCAGTCCATTTAATTTTTGAGGCTTAACTAGCCACAGTAAGTAGAAGGTAATGATGAACCACGGTCTTCTCATGCATAAATAAAGCATTACCAAAGCAAATCATCCCATTTTAATATCATACACCAAATGCACATCAAAATTAGCAGTGCAAAATATGCTCTGTAATCCTGATTCTTTTTCTACCTCTGGGTCCTCTTTCTCTCACTAGATAAATCACTTTGTTTCTCAAATGAAAGATATTCTAATGGCAAAAAGGTATCAGAATTTAAGAAATATTACTGCTCTTTTTTTAAATCAAAATTGTGGGATGTTCACATGTCCATACGGATTATGCCCCTGCACCATGCAATCGTGATTTTATATAAATGAATAATTAAATATTACTTTTTTGGATATTATCTGATGTATTTCAGTTACTGTAAAATCTTTTAAAGTTGATGAAAGATTTACTAAGATTATGTGTATTATGATTGGTGCAGATTTTGGGGAGACACAAATATCACGGAGTCACATGGTTGGCCTTGTCAGTTACAATATTTACCATGTTCATGAGGATAAGAATAGAGCAACTGAAAAGCTTCATTCATGCAAAAGAAGCCAAAAAGAAAATTAGCATAGTATGTAAGAAATGCATAAACTGGTATAAGAAATTAGCAAACCTGAAAAGTGAAAGCCTAGTGGGGAATGTTTTCAAGAAGAAACAAATAGGAAAAAAGATGGATGAATGGATAGATGAATGATGGATGGAAGGAAGGAAGGAAGGAAGGAAAGAAAGAAAGAAGGAAAACATCCTAGAGGCCATGAAACCATAACAGTATGATGGCTTCCTAAAACATAATGTAAACATATAAAAAATGTCAGGACTCTTTAGTTGTCCTAAGAATGTACAAGAATGGTAACTCTGCTAACATATTGGAATGGTTTTTTGTTGTGCATTTCTATAATCTCTGAAAAAATACAGATTAGAGTTATGTATGTATGTGGGATGGGAAGTTTTTGTTGGAATTTACTATATCAAGTAAAGAATAGCTGGTTGATGATGTGGAGTTGACAGAAACTCAGATATTCTTAATCTTTGTGAAACATGGAAAATAGTGAATGGGAAATAAAAAAGAGGGGAGGCAAAGATTTCCCAAATTGTCCAAAGGAGAAAGGTTATATGCTGATAATATAATAGACTTGACATCAATCCCCAGTCTAAAAAATAATAAATATTATAAAGTTTCACTAGCAAGAAACAGAAACAAGAGCAAATCATGCCAAGCTTACTTAATTTCCATGATTAAATAATTCTGCATCATTGGTTTGGTTAGATGAGGAAGTATATCATATACCACGCATTATACCATAAATTTGGCAAGTAATTTAACAAAATTCATTAAATATCCTTCTGAATACAAGAGTAGATTGAGGGGTGCCTGGGTGGCTCAGTAAGTTAAGTGTCCAACTCTTGATTTCAGCCCAGTTCATGATCTCAGGGCTGTGAGATTAAGACCTACACTGGGCTCTGTGCTGAGAGTGGAGCCTGCTTAAAGATTCTTTTCCTTTCCTTCTGCCCCTCCCCCACCCAAAATAAATCATTAAAAAAAAAAAGAAAAAAGATGGTAAACTGAGACTGTACTATTGGGTGGGTTCCTAGTTTTACCATACTAATGCCAATTAACTGGATTATCAGCCTGTGGGGAAAGCTTTCATGGAGTGCCACATTGAGGCTTTAACAGCAGTTTGAAATAAGTAACAAAAACTTACAGGTGACAAAACGTTAGAAGCAGTAAAGTATTATGTAAAATGAGTATGACTCATATTGTGTCAGATACACACAATCATAATATATATTTGATAGAACATACATAGGTTTATGGTGGAGAAACTGGTGACTTAGTTAATCACACACAGTAAAGATCTACTATATTTTATATCTAGACCTTTGAAATACAAAATCCTTGAAAACTCTAAGTTTTGTGCTGAGTTTGTCACCAAAATTTATTTGGATGCAAAACCAGACTTGAACTTGATACTATTAATAGTCTATGTCTAGGCGCCAGGGTGGCTCAGTGGGTTAAAGCCTCTGCCTTCAGCTCAGGTCACGATCTCAGGGTCCTGGGATCAAGGCCTGCATCTGGCTCACTGCTGAGCAGGGAGCCTGCTTCCCCCTCTCTCTCTCTCTGCCTGCCTCTCAGCCTACTTGTGATCTGATCTCTCTGTGTCAAATAAATAAATAAAACCTTTAAAAAAAATAGTCTATGTCTACTTGCAGTAACTAACATTTCTGTAGCAAAATGTCTAAATAATGTAATCAGAAGGTGCTGCTTTACATAAATATATGATATATGGACTATATCAGATTCCTAAAATCTGAAAAATTCTGAATTTTGAAACAATTTGACCTTAAGAATGAGAATAAAAGTCTTTGGGGCTAAAATAGACAAAAGGGTGGCCAAATTACCAGAACAAAGGAAATCATGGTCAAAATAATGACAAGATTACTCTTAAATCATGGAAAAACAAATAATGATTTAACCTGCCAGGCCATGTACAGTTTTCTAACACTATAATTTTTTTTTTTTAAGTAGGATTCCAGCATGGAGTCCAATACAGGGTTTGAAACTCACAACCCTGAGATCAAGACCTGAGATCATGAGTCAGAGTCTTAATAACACACTGAGCCATTAAGGCACTTCTCTAACACTGTAATTTTTTTAAAAATATTAACTTTATTTAGTATCCAAAAGAGTCGTTGGTACATGTTCGGCACTAGATAAGTATTTCTTGAATGAATGAATGAATGAGTCTAATACATTATATAGAAAGCAAATATATCAATTTATCCAATCTTAAAGATTTCTTCTTTTCTATTACCAACCTATTATTCTGGTTTCAATCCCTAACCCCCAGATTATCTAGCAATCCACAAATCATTATATTCTTGGCTGCCTCAAAGACTTTGCTCTTGATGCCTCATCCATGGAAAAGCTCATTCTACCTAATTCCACCTTTTGAAACCCTACTCAGGCCTATATTTTTGAAGAAGTATTTCCAAGTTCCTCCAGAAAGAGTTAATCTCTCTTCTTCTGTGCACTCAAGAGTACTTGATACCTACTTATACTATGGCTCAGATCACCTTCTGGAATAAATGTTACTTTCCTGTATGTCTTGTATCCCAGACAAGTTTTAGGTTTCTTAAGGGCAAAGGCCACAGTTTGTACCTACCCCTCAGTATTACCTGATGTAATTACTTGTGCACATTCATAATCCAAAAATTATTGAATTAAATCAGAATTAGTAGGAACGATGAAAGACAAAACTAAATTTTAATCATGAGAGTTAAAAGTTTAATATATACTGTATTGGCAAGAGTGCTGGAACCACTGTCTGCCTTTGCCAGCTAATACATCTTCAGTGCTGGCACAATACTCAACACTTTTAAAGGTGAAAATTATTGAACAAGTGAACTAATGTCGAATCTGGAAGAGAGAAAGCTAAGATGATGCACAAAAACAATTTTAAAACACATAAAGTGAAAGCCTAGCATATTAAAGAGTAAATAGAAGCAGAACTTCAGATCATGCATGAATTTAAACAGAGGCACAAATTTCAATAAACATAAGAACTTTCTATTAACCATGGTGGTCTGGTAATGAAGGATGCTCCTTCCTACACTACCTGTTATCTCCACCTATTGTCCAAGCAAAGAGTAAATGATCTGTGGAGAATTCTCAAACTGGATTTCCTAAATGGTTGAACTCAGATGTTTTTAAAATGGCCCTCACTTCATAGAAGTAAAATTTTAAGGATTTAGATGTTTTTGTATGTGAAGCACCAAGCTAAAATAATAACACTGAACATAACTTAGTTTGGCACGTAAAATAAATACTAATTTCACTGATCATTTCATCCTTAAAAAATAGCCTATTAAACCTGAATGAACTTAAACTCCTCTGAAGTTGAAGTGAATAAAGTTCACTTACTTCAGAATTGGTGATCAGGAGGATGATCAGGTTGACACGCATAGAAATGATCCTGTTATTCTCACTAATGATGTTGTGTCTGAACCAAACTTGTCCATCGTTACACATGAAAATGTTTTCAACAATTTTTCTTACATGGACACCACAGGAAATAATGCTAATATATTAAAGAAGTCATAACACTAGAGGAATTCTACCCAAATTTCCATAAACAAAAAACATCAAATAGGCTTCCTCGGTAGGGAAAACGTATACACATGTACGTGTGTGTGTGTTTCTGTGTGTGTGTGTATTTTTTTTTAATGTGAGTGTATGTGTATCTCACCATTGCAGATTTCTATAATGCTTTATAGTCTCCCCTCATCCACAGGCAATATGTTCCAAGACCCCCAATGGATGCATGAAACCACAGATAGTACCGAATCCTATACACACTATGTTCTTTCCCATACATACGTACCTATGATAAAGTTTAATTTATAAATTAAGTGCCGTGAGAGAGATTAGCAAAAAGCCTAATAATAAAATAGAAAAATTATAGTGATATACTGTAATACAAGTTATGTAAATGTGGCCTCATTCTCAAAATATTATTGTCTTGTACCTACCCTTCTTCCTGTGATGATGTTAGATGAGAAAATGTCTGTTGATGAGAGGAAGTGAGATGAATGACATAGACATTGTGATGTGGCATTAGTCTACTATTGATCTTCTGACCACATTAGGAGGATTATCTGCTTCTGGGCCACTGCTGACTACAGGTAACTGAAAGTCAACTGCGGATAAGGGAGGACTACCAAAAGACACTTTGATATATTTAAGAAATTAGCTTACACCTGCTGTTGAAATCACAGAACTATACATTCATACCCGAAGAAACAGGCTCTGCATGTTCCCTGGGCCTCACTGCCAGTAAATGGTAGAGAAAGACTCCAACTACTAATCCCCAGTCTGTCCTTTCCACTTGGCAAAACCTCAGAATGTGATGTCATCCAAGTCAAAGGCTGAAGCAATGAGTGTGCGTATTAAAGTATGTGTCAGAACATAATTTGTACGTATTCCTTGAGAAAGGACTCATGTTAAACCATGGCTCGAAGATGTCTTCTAACAACAGGTGATACTTTATTAAGTGCCCCATATAACAGAACTTGCACAAGATGATAATTCCTCCCTTCCCCAAGTGTAGGGAAAAATTTAAATTCTTTGTGATTATTATTTCACTACCTTCGTCATACTGACCCAAGCACTCTGCTCTTTGCCAGCACAGCCCCACATACAAACCTCATCGCCTTCCTGAGGCCGCATCAAGGAAACCCGGTCGTACTGCTGTCGCAACAGAGCCCAGAGTGCGTCAAGACGACCCTAGGGGGAAGCATGAGTTGTAAATTCCGAGGGAACTTGTTCGACCTCTATTCACTAAATAAATAGTTAAAATGAAGACGGGAAAGTCTTATTCTCTCCTCTCATTTCTTTCCTAAATTAAACAAACAAATAAATATATGACAGAAACGAAGGTCCTTGTCACTGAGAAATAGTTGTCAGAATGGCTAATGAATGACTACTCCTGGGGGACCTCTGGTCCTCTCTCAGACAGCTGGGAGCTGCGGGGAGCTAAAGTCATTGTTTCTCTAATTATAGTTTCTCAGTTAAGTCACAGAAAATGTAAACACTTACCTTAATTGGTGTGTACCATTTTGTCTGAGAAGGCTGGTATGTGGGTTTGGGCTGAGGTGGTCTCGGCCTGACAGGTTCCTCAACTTCTTCAGGAATCTTCACCACAGCATTTTTGGCTTTCTCTAGCCTTGCACCTTCCTCAGTCGATCCTTTATCACCCCAGCGAACCTTTAAGACAAAGGGAAAATGCTTGTAACAGACATCGAGTGTCCTAGAAGAACAAACTCTTATTTAGCAGATGGTCCTTTGGTTCACCATCTTGGAGTAAGGAGATTTGTACTATACTAACTCTAACTTCCTCCTCTCCTGAGATTTAATTAGGTATGTTCCCCTTCTAGCTAAATACATACCCATATGTACTGATGGCAGTGGGGGGAAGAGATGATGATGGGGCAATTAATATGTGTCGATTGCATTTAATCCGTGCCAAAAAAATCCAAGTAGATAGATACTATAGATACTCAAGTTTTTTCCTTCCAGATGAGGAAACCGAGACACAGCAAGGTTAAGCAGTGTGCCCAAAGCCACACAGCTAGCAAGTGACAGGGCAGGGATTTGAACTTAAAATAAGTCAGAAAGTTTCAAAGAGCCTTGAATTTTACAAAAGTATTTTTCCATGTATTTTACAAATGTATTTTATACAAGGAGTAAATTGTTTCTTCCAAACTTTTCATCAAGTTTGCCTAAGTCAAAAAGTATGATCAAAACATTTAGCCTTTGGAAATAAAAAAGAATTTATGATTTTTCTTTACTTTTGTAAAACTCAACTTTGTAAAGGAGCTTTCAGTCTTTAGTTCTGATGCTCATCTTAGTATGGTTATTCAACATACCAGTTTTTCATTGAGGAAGGCAAATTTGAAAAGGCTCTGCTTTGAGAAAAAAAAATTCAGGGGCACTAGAGAATTCCACAAATATTAGGGTATTTCCTTCTCTGAAAACTCTGGACACTGAAAAATTATAGAGTCAAATATTGTTTTCTTTATTCTTCAATGAACAGGAATTAAGAGCAAAATCCGAGCTAAGCTTTATCTCCTTATGGGCATGGTATTCGATGTGACCCCTGGACAAAGACTTTGTCCAGCCAGGAGCGTGGAGAAGTCCTACAAAAGCCAAGGACGTTAACAGAGATGACAAAGATGAGGTAAGTGAAGCTCTGCAAAGAAATACAAAGGCCTGTCCAGGACACAGTGACTCACCAGAATTAAGTGACTTCCACAAAGGAAAAAAAAATTAATACTTTGTAAAGCATTTTAATGACCTCAGTTAGTGGGTAGGGATACAGATGATTACTGTTCACAGAAAGAACTACTCAAGGCTTTTTGATAAGGCTTACTTAGATGTTTTTACCCTTTTTACTACAATTTTAGAATAGGCTTTCAATCTCAAGTGGACCCTGTTGAGTCATTAAAATGTATCTGTATCTTTCAGTTTGATCAGTGGTACTAGAATGTTCTTTATGAGGTTGTTAAAATTGTTTTAAACACCATTAAACCTTTAGAGCTAGCTAGCTAGTTGGCTTTCTTTCCAGAGAAATGACCTTATCTTTCAAATCACAGTGTCTTCAACTAGATAAACTAAAACTTAGGAAATCTTTAGATATAGCTAAACTGAGATAAAAAAAAAAAACACCTCTAAAACCAGGATATAGATCCTGACAGCTGCGAAGTCTCAATTTTAAGGGAAAAAACAAAAAAAGATACACAGTTAACTAAACAAATAAATGTCATAACTCAGAAAAGTAATTCAGAGTAAAAATCTAAGTAGATAAATGTTATATCTCTTCAGAAATTATGGATTTAACATATACAGCTGCCCAGCCTAGCCTTTAGTTGATATTGTAGAGGTCGGTAATCATAGTCTTCCTCCAAGAATCACTGGCACCGTTCTCAGATAAAGAACATGAAGGTGGCTGATCTGGAGTTCTTTTTTTTTGTTTTGTTTTTGTTAAGATTTTTATTTACTTATTTGAGAGAGAAAGAAAGCACAAGCAGAGGGAGGGCAGAGGGAGATGTAGACTCCTCACTGAGCGGGGAGCCTGATGCAGGGCTTGATCCCAGGACTCTGAAATCATGACCTGAGCTGAAGTCAGATGCTTAACCAACTGAGCCACCCAGGCATCCATGACCTGGAGTTCTGACTCAGTGTATTTTTAGAGACTCATGTCTTAATGGCCTATACTCTGAAATAGAGTTGCTGAGGCCTAAAGGAAATTCATTAGTTAAATCCTTAGTGTTAGTTCATGAAGTAGCTGGTCAGTCCATCATCCTTATCACAACAATACAATATCACAAACAACACAATAAATAATTCTCACTAAATCCCAAAGTAAAAAATCAGGAAATATTTTATGGATTTTCCTAAAACTCTCAAAAGCAATTACAGGCATACCTCAGAGATACTGTGGATTCAGTTCCAGACCGCAACAATAAAGCAAACAGCATATAAAAAATGAGGCAAATGAATGTTTTGGTTTCCCACTGCATATAAATGTTATGGTAAACTATACTATAGTCTATTAAGTGTGCAATAGCATTAGGTCTAAAAAAAAACTGTATAGACCTTAATTAAAAAATACTTTATTGCTAAAAATTTCTAAGAGTCATCTGAGCTTTTAGCAACTGGTAATCACTGATCACAGACCATCATAACAAATACAGTAATAATGAAAAAGTTTGAAATACTGCAAGAATTACCAAGATGTGACACAAAGTGAGCAAATGCTGTTGGAAAAATGACATTGATAGACTTGCTCAGTACTGAGTTGCCATAAACCTTCAATTTGTAAAAAACACAGTATCTGTGAAATGCAATAAAGCAGAGTACAATAAAACAAGATATCTCTGTAAACCCATATAAATTTATGTGTATACATTTTAATATTTTAGTTTAACCACACTGAGATAGTCAGAAAGGACTAAAAAAATAAAAACAAGAATAAATTGCTAAAAGAAGTTTTAGCAGAATTAATATTCCTGGCTTTTTTACTATGGAAAAAAAAAAACAAAACAAAGTACAAGCTTGATAGCTAAATTCTTCCAACTCTACTTGGCTTTCATAATAAACAATAAAATTCCATAATTTCCAGAGTATATTTGGATGACTAGGAGGTTGTATCATAAAGGAGCAATTTCAGAATTGAGAAAAGAAACAAAAACAGTTTCACACTGAATTGGCAGAAACACCCATTTGAAGTCATTAGGTATTGTGGATCAGTTGTGCTAACAGCTGTTATTAACATCAGCTCAGTTCCAGCTTTTTGCAAATTGCCATTACCATAGAGTTTAAATATTTAATTTAAAGGAGGGCTAAGAAAAAAAAAATCTATGTAAAATCCTTATCCTGACTGAAAATAACATTAGTTACAAAGATTTGTTCTGTAATTCAGACGTGCACATAATTTCAATAATTCCATTTATTATTCCCAGGAAAGGGTATTTTTTTTAAGGAAATACTTTCCAGGTTTAAATAGGCATGGTTTAAAAATAGATTACGTTTTCTAGTTTCCCTAAGTTTAAATAAGATCAGATTTGAGAGAGCTTAATGATGCTTAATTCTCGATTCAATTTTTATTGTGTATTTTTATGTATTGTCTTCCCCTTGTAATGTTCACATTTACCTTCTCATTTTTTTCTCATCCCCATTCCATCTCATTATATATTCTATAAATGATATCCCATTGATGGAATACCACATGCAACGTAGCTAAAATTGTCCAAAGCTAAAATGCACCCCAGTTTATTAGAAGTGGATGAGTCCTTTTCATAAATTTTCTGAAACTGAAAAGGACTGGCAATGTCATTTCACATATTAAGAATTAGTAACTCTTGAAATTTGAAATGTGAGTTACTCATGAATGTGCATGAGCCCTTGGCTTTCTTGACCATAAACCATATTATTCCTTTTAACTCAGGACCACTTTAGGAGCTCATGGGTATGCTACTCTTTAGAAAGAGATCTCAATCTTCGATAAACTGGCATAATGGAAATAATGGCATAACCGGAAAATCTGGCATAACTCCTAGTGTTTTCTGCAAAAACATTATTCATTTAAGGCTCACTTACTAACATATCCTTATCTCACTGTCATGTGTTATTTTATATGTGTAGATTTCAAAATGGAATTAAATTTATTATTCTGAATATAAAGTAGTGTGTGCTCATTGTCAAAAAGAGTTAGGAAAAAATAGGGAAATACATAGCACAAATTGAAAATCACTCCCTCCAGAGAAAGCTACTAACATTTTGTAGTATAGCTTGTCAAACCGTTTTTCCCCTTGCTTACAGGTTTTACACACACATTTTGGTATGAGGTGAAATAAATTAAAAATAAGTTGGGATGGACCGTATTTAGATATCCATATGTAACTCTCTTATTTACAAGTGTATTTTTCATATACATAAGATTATCTAATCTACTCTTTCCCCACCCCTCCAGCCTAGAACGACACAACAAAGGGAAGCAGAAGGAAAACAACCTTCGTTCTGTGTCAAGCAAAAAGAGCTAGCCTAGCCATGTTCTCCTGGACTGTTTGATATTCTCAGGCACCCACATGCGAATGCATATGCACTACCTTCTCCAAGAGACAAATTTAATAGCTTTTAGCACTTGCCTTTTCCATGAGGTACCTGACTCAGGATATTTCAGCAATAAAGTGGCATGCTTTTAGGGAAAATTAAGATCTAATGTGGTCGAAGAAGTGAGAATCACTATCTGATGACTCGAATAACCACTTTGGATAATGACAACCATGTGAAGTAGGTCCGCGCTCCTTCGGAAGAATACTGAAATTTGTTCCGAAAAGGGGAAACTCTCCTTGGGAATATGAATTTTACTGAAATGTAGAAAAAAAGAGAAAATTGCAACAGTTGTGAGGCGGTTGATTTTTGCTGGCAGTAATAGGACAAAGCCCATATGATAGGAGAAGACATGTGAAATGACTGCAGAACACATAAAAAGTCCTTCTAATCAAGAAGTAAAGTTAGGGCACCTGGGGTTGCTCAGTCGGTTAAGCGGCTGCCTTCGGCTCAGGTCATGATCCCAGGGTCCTGGGATCAAGTTCCGCATCTGGCTCCCGGCTCAGTGGAGAGCCTGCTTCTCCCTCTCCCTCTGCCTACTTTTGCCCTCTATCTCTCTGTCAAATAAATAAATAAAATCTTAAAAAAAAAAAAAGAAGTAAAGTTAAAGGGTAGCTAATAAGGAAGAGATGCCAGGATCTGTGTTTAATGATAAAGTCAGCCTATCAGTGAGAAAATTCCTCCAACTGCTCCGTGAGGTGGGATGTTGGCCTGTCTACGCTGTGGTTAAGGGTCGGCTCAGTGCTGGCAATAAGCATGCCTATTATTAATTAACCCATCACTTTGAAAACTATTTCCATGGTGGTAAGAAGACCTCATTTCATCTTTAAGATCACAATATTAAAGTTCAATTTTAATCCACACTTTGAGCCAGTCTGAAAGTTCAATATATTCTATAAATGATATTTAAAATTAATTATGATTGTTCATAAGTGGTAACTAAAAACTATGAAAAAATGCCTTAAATGTGCTTCCTCTACATCTGTGATAAGGTCATACCCACACCACTGAATATTTTAACATTTTTATCCCCAAATAGTACATAACTATTGGATCTTTTCAAAGACAAGCATTGTTGCTACTTCAAGTGGCTGGCTTCTACAAAGTTGATGCTGTCTGCAGTAATTTTTTCCAAAATAGTGAGAAAAACCCTAACTTTGTTTCGCCCTTTAGAGTTCAAACATCTTATCAATGCAATTCTTTGACTAATGAAGTCAGTTCTTCTTGAACAGTTTTGAAATGGCCAGGATGATTCCATAGAAAAAAAAAATTATCCAAAAAAGACCCAGTGTGTTAAATAAAATTGGATGGTATTATTAAATTCTGAAAAGCACAGTTTCCATGGCTTAATAGTTCTAGAATTACACATTCCAGATGAGCAGCTTCTATTTTTTTTTTTTTAAAGTTACCAACCTCCATTCTTTTAATTCCTCCAACCCCTCGACCGCCATAATAGGAAGCATCCACAGTGGGCCATTTCTTGGTAGGCAGAGGGTCTTGTTCCTCCTATGGAGACACAAGTTTTTAAAAGTAGGTTTAATTAATTTCTGAAAATACTGTTTAGTCAGAATTAACACACATTTAAACATTTTTCTGAATAATGCTATTGATATGGAAGAAATGGAGTAACAATGATATATGGGGTGTCCGGATGTACTTGCATAAATTTACATGCATAAATTTCAAGTGGAGTTCTACAGAATGTGAGGATTCCTGTCCTTCCAGTTTTAGGAATCTCCCTTATTTCACCAGATTACCTGAAGTTGTTCCTTAACTATGAACAGCGTCATTCGTTTTTTCCCAATTCTATTTGTTACTTCAAATTTACAAAGATAAGACATTAAACTTAGGACAGCTTTCAAAAATCATTTGAAGCATCAACATACACGTTAAATTAAATGGCAAAACTGGTACTAAAAAGATAGGCTCTTAGGAAGTTTTGAAAATGCACTACTTCCTTTTTCATGTTGCTAACACCATTTGGCTAACAAATAGAGTAATATAAAAGTAATAATGATTTTGAAGAAAGGATGAACATCTTTAAACTTCCCGCTTGGATCTTCTAACTTTTTATAAATAAAATAAGTAACCTCAGAACTACTGATATACTGATAGACAAAGTAAAGTATATCTCTGTACACTATTGAGCCTCATGGCAAGTCTATATTTATCAGTCTTTGAAGTTCCTATCCCTTTAGCACATGAAAGAAAACACAAGAAGATGAAGAATACCACTTAATTTTCATAAATTCAAAAGTCAATACATAGGTATCACAGTTATCAAACAACAAGATTATTGATCAAATTTGGGGATAATATCTAAGTACAGAAAAAAACATCCACATCACTCATTAGGCACTTATTTACCTCTTTTGGTGCGGGAGGTGGTGGTCGAGGAGGATCCTTGATAACCTGTCCAGAAAAAAAAAAAAAGGTAAAAATTTTGGTGGCACAGCAAAGAGACAGCAAAGACATGTAAAAATAACTTGATTAGTAACATATTGTGGTAGTACCAAAATAACTTGATTAGTAACATACTGTGGTAGTAACAAAGATGTCCCCAGTGAACCTTGCCTTTCAATGGGTATGCCTCTCCCTTTGAATACAGACTCTCCTGTAACTAGCTTTTGACCAGCTAGCAGGAGGTACAAGTGGTACCATGTGACTTCTGCAGCTGGTTAAAAGAAGCTTTTCCACTTCCCTCAACATCCTGGGGACACTCGCTCTGGAGGAAGCCTGCTGTCATGCCAGAGGTCCACCCTGAGACCATCGGGCCAGGAGGAGGAAGAAACCCAGGATAACCTTACAGAAAAGCTGGGCGATAAGACATGCCTGGCCAGCCCCCGGCTATGTCAGCCATCCCAGCCAAAATGCCAAACATGGCTCTCTTGGACCTGGAGGCCCGTCGAGCTTTCAGATGACTAGAGCCCAGCTGCCCCCAGAAATCACATGAGAGAACCCCAGAGGGAGAATCTCCTGCTGAGCCAGTCTCCACAGAACCATGAAGATGCTAAATTGTCTGAAGACAATAGGTTGTGGAACCACTTAACGAGTCACAAAACACCTTCATTCATTCATTTTATCTTTATCCCATAGATATATCACTGCCTTCATTTTCCAGGTGAATAACAAGAGCAAATATTGTCAAATACCTTGTGCAAAGTTTCACTAAATGGTTCTTCTAATGTCAAAATGCAAACATTTTCCACTAGATTATGGTATGTCCCTTCAAACAGAGCAGGAATTTACTACTGAAATCTTCCTTCTAAGACTCATTGACTTTTTCATAAATTTACAATGCACAAGTTACCTTCCTTTGCAAGAGATGATAGGGAAATTAATTTATTCTCTTTCCCCACCTGTGACTCTAGAAACAAATCAACTTTTTAACCAAGATGCCTTTTCTATAAATCATTACTCAATATATTCTTTCATGAAACTGTACATGGCTGATTCTTTACATGAGAGGAATGAAGCTTGAGATCTAATCTAAGTGACCCCTCCCAGCACTGAGGTAGCCTAACCTTTCACACCATCATGATATAAAATTATTGATCAGGGGTGCCTGTGTGGCTCAGTTAAACATCTGACGTGATTTCAGCTCAGGTCACAATGTTAGGGGTGTGAGCCTTGGGCTCTGCACTGGACATGAAGCCTGCTTAAAATTCTCTCTCTCTCTTCCCCCTCTGCTCTTCCCCCAACTTAAAAAAATAAAAGCTAAAAGAAAATTAATGACCAAGTGCTAATGGCTTCTGATAATTCAAGTATACATCCAAATCTCTAGCCTAAGAGGAAAAATTGTTTGAAAATATGAACTGCTTCACTTTAATGTGAAATATTTCAATTATGTTTTAAAATATTCAAAAGTTTAAAACAATAATTTTGAAAACAAGCATCATCAAAGAATTATTATTACTATTTAGGTATATTACTATAATCATGGATATGTTTTTATTTTTTATTTTTTAACATAGTGTGTGTGTATATATATAATTATTATTAAATTTAAATTCAAATGAGTTAACATATAGTGTAATATTGGTTTCAGGAGTAGACTTTAGTGATTCATCACTTACAATATAACACCTAGTGCTCATCCCAATAAGTGCCCTCTTTAATGCCCATCACCCATTTAGCCCATCCCCCTCCCCCACCTACCTCCCCTCCAGCAACCCCCAGTTTTGTTCTTTGTATTTAGGAGTCTCTTATGGTTTGCCTCCCTCTCTGCTTTTATCTTAATTTTTCTTCCCTTCCTCTATGTTCATCCATTTTTTTTCTTAAATTCTACATAAACATGAAATCATATGAATTTGTCTTTCTTTGACTGACTTATTTCCCTTAGCATAATACACTCTAGTTCCATCCACATTGTTGCAAATGGCAAGATTTCATTCTTTTTGATGGTTGAATAATATTCCATCATGCACACACACGCGCACACACACACACACACACACACACCACCTCTTCTTTATCCATTCATCAGCTGATGAACATTTGGGATCTTTCCATAATTTGGCTATTGTTGATAGTGCTGCTTTAAACATTGGGGTGCACGTGCCCCTTCAAATCAGCATTTTTGTATCTTTTGGATAAATATCTAGTAGTACAATTGCTGGGTCAGAGCGTAGTTCTTTTTTTTAACTTTTTGAGGAACCTCCATACTGTTTTCCAGAGTAGCTGCACCAGTTTGCATTCCCACCAACAGTGTAGGAGGGTTCCCCTTTCTCTACATCCTCATCAACATCTGTTGTTTCCTGTGTTGTTAATTTTAGCCATTTTGACTCGTGTGAGGTGGTATCTCATTGTGGTTTTGATTTGTATTTCCCTGATGATGAATGATGCTGAGCATCTTTTCTTGTGTCTATTAGCCATTCAGATGTCTTCTTTGGAAAAGTGTCTATTCATGTCTTCTGCCCATTTCTTAACTGGATTATTTGGGTTTTGGGTTCTGAGTTTGATAAGTTCTTTATAGGTTTTGGATACCAGTCCTTTATCTGTTATGTCATTTGCAAATATATTTTCCCATTCCAGAGGTTGCCTTTTAGTTTTGTTGATTGTTTCCTTTGTTGTGCAGAAGCTTTTTATCTTGATGAAATCCCATTAGTTCATTTTTGCTTTTGTTTCCCTTACCTCTAGCCTCGTTTCTAGTAAGAAGCTACTTCAGCCAAGGTCAAAGAGGGTGCTGCCTGTTTTTCTCCCCTAGGATTTTGACAGTTATCTGTCTTACATTTAGGTCTTTCATCCATTTTGGATTTATTTTTGTGTACAGTGTAAGACAGTGGTCCACTTTCATTCTTCTGCATGTTGCTATCCAGTTTTCCCAATACCACTTGTTGAAGAGATGGTCTTTTTTCCATTGGATACCCTTTCCTGCTTTGTTGAAGATTAGTTGGCCGTACAAGTGTAGGTCCATTTCTGGGTTCTTTATTCTGTCCTATTGATCTATGTGTCTGTTTTTGTGCCATACTGACTTGATGATTACAGCTTAAAGTCAGAAATTGTGATGCCTCCACTTTGCTTTTCTTTTTCAATACCACTTTGGATGGCTATTCAGGGTCTTTTCTGATTCCATACAAATTTTAGAATTATTTGTTCTAGCTCTGTGAAAAAAGCTGTTGTTATTTTTACAGGGATTGCTTTGAATATGTAGATTCCTTTGAGTAGTATAGACATTTAACAATATTTGTTCTTCCAATCCAAAAGTATGGAATGTTTTTCATTTCTTAGTGCCTTCTTCAATTTCTTTCATAAATGTTCTATAGTTTTCAGCATACAGATCTTTTACCTCTTTGGTTAGGTTTATTCTTAGGTATCTTATGATTTTTGGTGTGATTGCCAATGGGATCAATTCCTTGATTTCTCTGTCTGCTGCTTCATTATTTGTATAAAGAAATGCAACAGATTTCAGTATATTGATTTCATATCCTGCAACTTTGCTGCATTCATGTATCATTTCTAGCAATTTTTTGATGGAAACTTCCAGGTTTTCTACATAGAGTATCATGTCATCTACAAATAATGAAAGTTTGGCTTCTTCCTTGACAATCTGGATGCCTTTGATTTCTTTTTATTGTGTGATTGCTGAGGCTAGGACTTCCAGTATTACTTGAACAACAGTGGTGAGAGAGGACATCCCTGTTGTGTTCCTGACCTTAGTGGAAAAGCTCTCAGTTTTCCCCATTGAGGATGATGATCTTTTGTATATGGCCTTTATGCCATTCTTAAGGGTTTTATCAAGAAAGGATGCTGTATTTTGTCAAATGCCTTTTCTGCATCTTATTAAGACGATCATAAGGTTTTTATCCTTTATTTTATTAATGTGGTGCATCAAGTTGTTTGATTTGTGGATATTGAACCACCCCTGTGGTCCAGGAATAAATCCCACTTGATCACAGTGAATAATCCTTTTGATGTACTTTTGGATTTGATTAGCTAATATCTTGAGAACTTCTATATTCATGTTCACCAAGGATATTGGTCTGTAATTCTTTTTGGTGGGGTCTTTGTCTGGTTTCAGAATCAAGGTAATGCTGGCCTCTTAAGATGAGTTTGGAAATTTTCCTTCCATTTCTATTTTTTGGAACACTTCAGAAGAAAAGGTATCAAGTCTTCTTTAAATCTTTGGTAGAATTCCCCTGAGAAGTCCTCTGGCTCTGGGCTTTTGTTTGTTGGGAGATTTTTTTATTAATGCTTCAGTTTCTTTGCTGGTTATGGGTCTGTTCAGATTTTCTATCTCTTCCTGTTTTGGGTCTGGTAGTTTATATGTTTCTAGGAATTTATCCATTTCTTCCAGATTGCCCAATTTGTTGGCATATAATTGCTCATAATATTCTCTTATAATTGTTTGTATTTCTGCAGTGTTGGTTGTGCTCTCTCCTCTTTTATTCATGATTTTATTTATTTGGATCCTTTCTCTTTTCTTTTTGGTGAGTCTGGCTAGGGGTTTATTAACTTTGTTAATTCTTTCAAAGAACCAGCTCCAAGTTTCATTGATGTGTTCTACTTTTTTTTTTCCTACTTCATTTATTTCTGCTCTAATCTTAATTCTTTCCCCTCTTCTGCTAGTTTTAGGTTTTATTTGCTGTCTTTTTCCAGCTCCTTTAGGTGTAAGGTTGGGTTGTGCATTTGAGACTTTTCTTGCTTCCTGAGGTAGGCCTGTATTGCTATATACTTCCCTCTTGTGACTGCCTTTGCTGCATCCCAAAGGTTTTAGACTGCAGTGTTTTCACTTTCATTTGCTTCCATGTTTGTTTGTTTTAATTTTTTCTTTAATTTCCTGGTTGACCCATTCATTCTTTGGTAGGATGTTCTTTAACTCCAATGTATTTGTGGTCTTTCTAAATTTTTTCTTGTGGTTGACTTCAAGTTTCATAGCATTGTCATCTGAAAATATTCATGGTATGATCTCAATCTTATTGTATTGGTTGAGACCTGACTTGTGACACAGTAGGTGATCTATTCTGGAAACTATTCCACGTGCACTCAGAAAGCATGTATATTCTGCTGCTTTAGGATGAAATGTTCTATGTCTGTTAAGTCCATCTGGTGCAGTGTGTCATTCAAAGCCATTGTTTCCTTGTTGATCTTCTGCTTAGATGATCTGTCCATTGCTGTAAGTGGGTTGTCAAAGTCCCCTTCTATTATTGTATTATTATCAATGAGTTTCTTTGACTTTGTTATTATTTATATATCTGGCTGCTCCCAAGTTGGGGGCAGAAATATTTAAAATTGTTAGATTGCCTTGTTGAATAAACACCTTTATTATGATATAGTGACCTTCTTCATCTCTTATTACAGTCTTTGGTTTAAAATCTTGTCTGTCTGATGTAAGTATGGCTACTCCAACTTTCTTCTGGTGTCCGTTAGCATGCCAGAAAGTTCTCCACCCCATCACATTCAATCTGGAGGTGTCTTTGGGTCTAAAATGAATCTCTTATAAGCAGCTTATCAATGGGTCTTGTTTTTATTCATCCATTCTGCTACCCTATGTCTTGATCAAAGGATTGAGTCCATTTACATTCAGAGTCATTATTAATAGGTATGAATTTAGTACCATTGTATTACCTGTAAAGTCACCATTCTGTAGATTATCTCTGTCCCTTTCTAGTCTTTGCTGCTTTTGATCTTTCCTAGCAATGGATATTGCAATTTTTAAAAGACTGCTTATCTTTTAAATGATATGATTCTGATATTTCACTAAAATAATTTGGGGTGGGTTAAGTGGAGAGAATTATAGATGAAATAAGATCAGCCATAAATTAAAATCACTGAAGCTGAGTGAAAGAGACAGGAGGGAATTAATTATTTTAGACTTTCTCTTTGTACGTGTTTCAAATTTTCCATAGTGCAAGCTTTTTAAAATGTAAGGCTATTTATAATGTTTAGAGAACTTATTTTCTTCGTGTATAAAATCTTCATTGTTCAAATTTTAGTTTGCATCTAAATCTCAGATAGATACAATCTCCACAAAGATGTGACTAGACATCTAGTCATTTGTTAGACTAGACATTCAGACATTTAGTTAGACTGAACCTCTAACTCATTCAAAAATTTGAATGCTACAAATAATTCAGCTATTTCTATTCAGCCCTTTTAATTAATTCAATTTTATTTTACCAATAAACATAAAATTTCCCTTCTTCTTAGTAATTTTGAAGGATAAAAACTCTGTGGATTATTGTAATTAGCCCAGAAATAAATGCCAGTGGACTCTTAAGATTTAAAATAATGCTGTAGTAAGATAAAATAAAGTAAGGATGATCAAGCTACAGGTATATTTCCTTTATAGAAAGGAAGGGCCTCATATCATTATCAAACCACATGTCCAAACTCAGTGAAAACCAGATCTATCAATATTTCACACTCAAAGGGATCAAAAGGGCCAACTCTTCTTCCCTGTTTCTTTCAAAGTAAATTACTCCTTCTAGTTGAAGTCTCAAAATTTTCATATAATCTATAATTTCTTCTTCAGCTCTAAATGACTTTACCAAATCATTTATCATGTCCAACAGATTTTTTTGAAATATTTCTCTCTCTCTCTTTCTCTCTCTCTCTCTCTGTCCCTCACCTTCCCACCCCAGGACTTCCCTCAATTTCCCAATGTGGATAAGATTCCCTTCATATGCATAAATGCCTATTGGTTCCCTAGCATCTACCAGAGTTGGTAATTTTATCTAGATCCATAAAAGTGTAATTTCCATGGGGAGGAAATTTATGTCTGCTTTGTTGCTCACTGTATTCCCAGGACTTAGTAAATTGTCTGGCACAAAATAGATTTTCTGTTTTGTAAGGAAGGAAGGAATATAGGGAAGTTAGGAGGAAAGAAAAAGGATGGAGGTGGGAAAGGGAGAAAAAAAAGGAGGGAGGCGGGAGGAAGGGACAAAGAGAGAGAGAGAGAGAAGAAGGAAGGTGGGAAGGAAGGGAAGGGAAGGAAAGGGAGAACAAAGGAAGAGGGTAGGATTCTTTGCATTCTATTACCACCTAAAATTATAAACTCATAATTCTCTGGACCTTAAAAATATCTAGTACAACATTTTTCAACTTCTCCAATTCACATTCAACCAAAACTTCAATATTTTGAAAACCTCTCATCAAGTTGTAGTCCAACTATGTTTGAATTCCTATAATAAAGAGAAATTCACTACCCCACAAAGCAATCCATTCCACTGGCAAGGAATTAACATCATTTGAAAGTTTTTCCCGCCAAAAAAGCCAAAGCCTCCCTTTCCGTAGTTTCCACTCTTTAGTCCTGATCCTAGGATGTGGAAACACACACACGCATGCATGCGCATGCACGCACGCACACACGCACACATACAAACTAATCTTTCTTCCAGAAAAGAGTGGTTCCTATTTTTGAATACTAGATTAATAACCATGTACCTACGCTCAGCCCTACTCATCTGGAAGCTAAACATCAAAACTATTTCTCATGCAATGGTCCTGAGTTATTTGGTCATCTTGCTCCATTGCTTTAGTACATATTCATTTGATCAATATCTCCAAGTGGGGTTGCCAGAACCAATAGCATTTTAAGTGTAGCCAAGCCACTATAAATAAATGTATGGTACTCAGATCAAATGGATCCACCTCCATCAGTCTTTACTTATACTTTATGCGTTTTAATCAATAACACACTGATAAGATTGAATGATAGTCAATAATTACCATAGCTTTTTTGGCATCAATGTCTACATGCTCTACTTACTTAAATTAGACGTTTATCTTGTTTCTCTATCTCCAAGCCATCCCTTATGCTAACCTGTGTAACCAGGTATATTTTCCTAACAGAAGCCTAATTGTTTCTCTGGTCAAAACAGATCAATAAGTCCAATGACCACAACTGAAATCAATGAATCATTGGCTTTTATTAGAAGATCCTTACAAATTATGCTTCTACTCTTAGCTTTGCAAATTACTTTAAAGTGCTCTCTGGAGTTCTTTCACTAGACCAAAAAGACCAAGGTACATCCTTTATTTCACTAAGTCTGAATACAGTGTATCTAAACTCATTTTCATTTTCTTGTGAGAATTTCAAATTTACTCTGCTTATTAACTGTACATCTTGTACGAATACATATTTCCAAGGGCATAAACAGTATCCCCAAAGATTCTATGTTATATCCTCCTGAATATTATTGGACATCTTCCTCCATGACTCATCCTTTTTCATGTCATACTTGTCATACTCATTAACCTGTATAGTATCTAGTTTTAGCATGATATGGGCAAATTGTTTCAATTTAAAATCCTCATATGACATGAGGCACCTGGGTGGTTCAGTTGGTTAAGCATACAACTCTTGATCTCAGCCCAGGTCTTGATCCCAGGATGATGAATTCAAGTCCCACACTGGCCTCCATGCTGGGCATGGAGCCTACTTAAAAATAAAAAAATAAAATAAAATAAACAAAACTAAATAAAACATCATATGACCACTGCTGACAAACTCACAACAGGATAACAGGATAGTAAGAGACATCTTTGCATTTTTTCCCTTTACTAGAAACCCTTTACCTGGTATCATAAGCCACAACCTGGAAAACCAAAGCTCCTTTTCAGTACATTTATATGAGCCAGTTCTTCTATTCTCATTGTTCAGATGCCTCCCTATGATGCAGTTCTGCCCTCACATCCTATCTACAAATATCCCTTTATATGGATCTCTAGTCCAGAAAAAGTAAAGATCCTTATGCTTGCCCCAAATAAGATGGCCATTTCCATGTTAAGTCCCATCCAACCTTCCTACTGCTCTATCTAGAAGCTTGAAAACTTCTAAAAATAAAAGTTGCTGCACAGTTGAGTCATTCACACTTTATTAACTTGGGCTTACATGTTTATTTGGGAATTTTTTAAATTATCTCTTTAAATTATTATCTCTTAAATATTTAAAGAGTGTAAATTTCTTAAGGGCAATAATCATTTCTTCTTCTTTATAAGTACCACCGGTGCCTAATAAAGTGCTCAGAAAATAGCAGATACTAAAATATGATTGAAAGTGACCTGAAGGAACTAGCTGAGAATATTCACAAAGGCTCACAGCCATCCTCTTAAATTTAAAGTAAAATACTGAGGAAAAAAAATATAAGTGATAAACAGATAGATACAGGTTCCCGTGAAACTAAAATATTGCTAGTTTCAAAGAAAATGAAGCATCAAATTTCTCTTTCAACCAATAAAATCAGAGAACTAATTAACTCAATGGCAGATGGGAAGACATAAGACCATCCTAAGTTTCTTCATCTAAGAAATAAATTTGATTAATTGTAGGTCATTTCCAACATGAAAATTCTGATAGAACATTAAAAAAATACATATCACAATTTTTCCACCAGGTCTTTCACTTCTATGCATTTCCATAATTAAGTAGGCCATGTATCAATATATATTTGTATTCATCTTGTTCTAGAAAATAACATTAGGGTTTGTTTTTCCCAATAACGTATAATTCATCTTATGTATGTCTAAATGCGTAACTTATTATGAATTTAAGTTGACTTTGAAATTCTAGCAAGTACATTTTCCACATTGTTAACAATGGAATGCGGCCATTAAAACTCTACTTAAATCAAATTTTGATCTAGTAAATTAAGGGACACAATCACCACAACAAACAGCTAAGGCTGAACCTTCAGAAAAACCGAACCAGAGGTAAGGCTCATCTCTGTGCTGTTACTATTAACAGTAATCACCCTTTATTGGTGCTGCTATATGTCACATACTCTAAATTTCTCTTATTCTCCTCATTGCCCCATGAAGTTACTATACTTATCCGCATTTTAAATATAAGGAGAGGGAGACTCTAATTTCAATAACTTGCCCTAGAGTACACACAGAGAAAAGAGAAGTAGGACTGAAATGCAGGATCCAGGTCCATCTATCTCCAAACTCTGAGTTCAACTCTTCTGCCAAATGACATCCTTTTAAAATAAGGTTGGGACTACAAAAGGAAAGGGTGCAAAAGTAAAGGCTGAAGATGTGTTGAGGAGTTGTTAATTGCTAGAATGCATGAATGGATGGATAGATGGATGAACGGGTGGATGGATGAATAAGTAGTAGGAAGGTAGAGAGATAGGTAGGTAGGTAGATAGAGTTTAATTTAAACCTTATAGTAACTATGAAAGATAGAGGTTATCATCCCCGCTTTATAGAGACATAACTTGCTAATTAATATGCCCAACATCGCTGACCTAGAAATGTTGGAACAGGAAATAAAATGATTTCCATGTGATGTTTCAAAATGTTCCCTCTTGTCACCCTGCTAGAGGGCCTCATAAGTAACAGAAGAGGGTGAAAATAATCTGAAGCCATTTGGCTCAAAAGTCAAAATGGAAAAAATCTGTGTCCAACTGATATCCCTACATTTCAGCAAAACTAGTGCAGGAGAAAAGGAAAACCTTACTGTCAGTGTAAATACATTAAAAATAACAGTCATGAGAATCCCATTCTTGTACTAAATAGTGCAAGAACACATCCATTTCAGAAAAGGATGTATTCATATGCACCATATTTTATGAGAATTTGCAGATTTTAAAAGGCATAATATTGCCTAGTTGCCAGGATTTTTTCCACTTAGCATCCTTGAGTTCTGTATTGAAGATTCTGGAAAACACTTTCACCACTTTATGAACCATATGTAGAGTTTGATTCTCCTCCAATTTTTTTTTCATTTGTTATTATCATCATCAGGGAGGATTACATCTCATCTACTTAGCTGCTAGAATGAAGATTTCAGTTTGGAGGAGAGCCGATTTCTTTAAAAAAAAAAGTTAGCTGCTTCAGGCAACAGTCCTTTTGATCTGCTCATTAACACTTTTCAAATGTTCGAGTGATGTGGGCATTCTTTGCGCTAGAAAATGTCAGCACTGGAGCCTGCAGCCAGCTTGATGCAATCATATGTTCCAATATTCAGAAAAGAGTGAAAAGAACTGTCAACAGTGAACTGCCTTGGATTAAAAAAAAAGATACTATACAATGCCTGTAGATCAAGTAGCATTTCAGGATTGATTCCTGCCAGTGACAAAAACAAATGCCCAATTTATCAGCAGTGTCATCTAAGCGACTGAAGCCCACAAACAATAGAGAAGTCACTCCCAGTGTTTAGAAAAACTGGTTCGAAATAGATATGGGCCTTCCTTTCCTTCTCCTTTCTCCTCTGATAAGATCAGAGAGCAATTGTAGTGCCTTTCCCCTGACGTGAAGAAACACAAAGTATTTCTGTTTTAGTATTTAGGAAGTTTTACATTAGTATTTGGGAAGTTTTTTCCTGCATCTCACTAAGTTAGATGCTTTCATCATCCAGATCAAAATATGGTCTGAGATATCACTTCCTCCCTCTCCTTTCCTCCTTGACAGACTCATCAGTGATCAAAGATTCCTACTTTGAACAAATCAATAACCGGTGGGAGGTCTGGAAGATAAATATAATTTAAAATGCCTAATGGGGACCGGGAAGAACAGTGTGAGAGTGTGTTTGGCCAAGAGTTAAGGAAAGGTGTTGCTGTCACAGCAAATAAACTAAGACCAGAAAGAGTTGGATACCGTGTTTTGCAAATGATGTTCTTTTGGAAAACATCACAATGGAAGCAATAAGCACTAACATCACACTCTATTTCAAGGAGGCAACCAAACATAAATCATTTTAATTAATGGTGCAAGGAAGGCATATTAAAATTTAAATTACTTCTGTTTTATTGTGCATTCCAAAAAAAATCAGGCTACTCTCAAAGTAACTCAATAAAGACACCAAGAGCCCTCCTCAACAATAAAAAACAAGTGCAATATAGAAGCATTATTACTATTTAGAAAGAATAGCACAGCTGTTGCTGGCTAAGAAAATGATTCCATGGAGCTCCAGTCAGATATATCCACATCATGAAAGCTCAACTTACTTATAAGCAAATTGGGCTTTAAAAAGATAACTTTTTAAAATGGGTTTTTAAATTAAGATTTATGAGATCTTTATGTAATGTCTTAAATGCACCAAGGTAAAATGAGCTTGCAATTTTCCCCTGAGGATGGAGAACTTTGGCCAAGGACACTAGAGCAAAGTGAACATTTATCATTTCCAGCATATTTGGATATTTATCTGCAGCTGTATAACACACTCTAATTGACAACACTCCAGAAAGCCTTTGTTTGCCACCTCATTAGCCTTACATCTGTAATTCTGCAGAGTGTCTGGTTATGCCAAATGATACAACCATAGGACCGTCATTTCTGCCATCCTGATAGTAAAACAAATCTGCCATAAACTCAGCATACCTTCTAGGCTAAACAATGATGAAAACATCCATATTTTCTAATATTTCACTCATGATTCAGTACATGATAAATTTTTTAACCTCTCCTGCCCCCATTTTTAATTTAAGGAAAAAGGAAGGATGCGGCTGATGTCTTTGTTAACGAAAAGCAGCTGTAAAGGATGGATGTGAGGAACCTCAATGAGCAGGATACAGACTCTCCAACAGATGGTGAGAAATAACTTCACACAAAAATGAGAACTTTTCCCCTTACGGAATAGTTTGCAAACTCAACACACTCTATAATTCACTAATGATAGTGCCTAAAAATTTCTGCTTTGCATGAGGGCTCTTCCACTATGATTATTACTAGAAAAAGTCTTCCAACTATCATTGGTGTAGATTTCTTTTATCATGGAAAGCCTGGGTACACAGAGGAAACTATTTCACCACATTTTAAATGATGCTGTCTCCCTCTTTTATCCTTGAAAATACGCATTAAAATCAATGGGAAGATTTAAAAATTTTAAGTAGTCTCAGATTAAAAACATCCTGTGTGGCCTGATTTTCTATTGCGGGGGTTTTTCCTTAACCTTTTTTATTCTATGCCCCTCTCTGGCAATCCAGTGAGCCTACAGATCCCCTCCCAGATTAATTAAGCTAAATTAAAACACAAAGGATTTTAAGGAATCCAATTATATTGAGATATAATTATCTGATCTAAAAAAAAAAACCCACAAAAGTTATGATATAGAAATATATGCTACTTTATGAATAATTCATTAAATAATGAGCTACAATAGTAGGTCTGGGAACTACTCTAACTTTTGAAGTTACGATACTTGTAAAAGATATTTCAAAAATATCTGAAGAGCTGTATGTGATATAGGATATCTGTGATTACTACTGCTGACAAAGTCTCCAGAACTGCCAGTACTTCTGTGGATAGTGGCCTACATTTATAAATGAAGAAAACAATAAATTTCTGTTGAAAGTAAAAATAAAGGTTATTTTTTCTTCCACCCAAGTTCACAATCCTCAGGTTAGAAATCCCTGCAGGGTACATGAAGAAGCAACCAGACAAAAGTTAAATTCCTTCTACTTTAGAATTTTATTACAATTAACAATCCTTATGTATTTGTATCTTAGTTCCTATTGTACAGAATGGCAAAGGCCATATTTCCTATTATAGATACATTATAAAGGATACCTTTTATGTAAAATCAGTGAAAATCATATAAAGAACTAAGTCTATACCATTAATTCTCTCATGTAAAATCCTTCCCCATAGTTGACAAAATTTTGATTAAAACTGGCCACAAGGTAACCTATTTTGAAGTGGTCTTCCAGATAAAAAGTTGTCAAGTGTTTCAATTTTAAGAATTGAAATAGTTCGGGGTGCCTGGGTGGCTCAATGGGCTAAGCTTCTGCCTTCGGCTCGGGTCATGATCTCAGGGTCCTGGGATCAAGCCCCACATTGGGCTCTCTGCTCAGCAGGAAGCCTGCTTTCCCCTCTCCCTCTGCCTGCCTCTCTGCCTACTTGTGATCTCTCTCTCTCTCTCTCTGTCAAATAAATAAATAAAATCTTAAAAAAAAAAAGAATCGAAATAGTTCAAGGATGATAAGTGTTTACTGTGTAAGATGCCTGGTTTATAATGAGGAGTAAAATAAAATACAGTACTTGACTTCATGAAATTATTAGACTATAAAGTGAGAGAAATGTTCAACAAATATCACATAAATAATTGTTTAATCTTAATTTCCTTTAAGTGTCACCAAAATAGTACCATTTTCTAACCTGACAAGGTCACTGAGGATTTTGGTTAAAATTTTAATATAAAATATTCCAGAGGGGATATTTATGACTTTGATGTGTTTATTTCTTTTTTTTTTTTAAGATTTTTATTTATTTATTTGACACAGAGAGAGAGAGATTACAAGTAGGCAGACAGGCAGGCAGAGAGAGAGAGAGGAGGAAGCAGGCTCCCTGCTGAGCAGGGAGCCCGATGCTGCCCTCGATCCCAGGACCCTGAGATCATGACCTGAGCCGAAGGCAGAGGCTTTAACCCACTGAGACACCCAGGCGCCCGACTTTGACGTGTTTCTTGTTCCTGATACCAAATTGGTACAGCAAATGAGGTCAAAGGCATAGTTTCAGAAACATAGTTACTTAGTTAAATGTTCAAGGTCTTTGCTTTTCCCTGCAGAGTTAAAAAGGTCACTTTCTAGCTTCCAAGGGATTCAGTGGTTCAATATCTGAATATGAATGAGATGGTACTGGCCTCTTCTAGCAAATAACAAGCACCCTGAGAAAGCTGTCCATGGATCCCCTTGTCAAATGGTTCTAAAAACATATATGCCTCGAATACGTTTAGCAATTAGAAGCCTGTTTCTTCCAATAATTCCTTGCCACTCTGAAACAGTAAGTAAATTCTACTCAAAATATAAAACATTATGTTAATTCATTTTATGGTTACTCAAAACAAAACAGAAAGTAATTCTAATTTTTAAAAAATCCATACTGATTTTAGCCTTTAATCATTGCTAACATTTTGAAGAATATTGTCTTCCATTTTACAACCTCTTAGACTCCATAAACAGTTTTTGTAATGAGTTGATCTGAAAACATATTACATAAGAATTGCCAAAATCGATAGCCCCAAGCAGTAATTCCCAACTCTGGGGACTATCAGAATCATCTAAGGACTGTACTAGTTTCTTATCACTGCCATAACAAATTATGACAATTTCGATGGCTTAACACAACAGAAACTTATTTTTGTACGGTTCTGGAAGTCAGGAGTCTGAACTGAGTCTTGTAAGGCTAAAATGAGGCATTAGTAGACTAGCTGGTTCCTTCTCCTTCTTTCCCCTTCTCCTCCCCTTCTTCTTTTTTAAAGATTTTTATTTATTTATTTGACACAGAGAGAAAGAGACAGCGAGAGAGAGACTAGAAGCAGGAGTGGGAGAGGGAGAAGCAGGCTTCCTGTTGAGCAGGGATCAGATGCAGGGCTTAGGACCTGAGCGAAGGCAGACCCTTAACAACTGAGCCCCCCAGGTGCCCCTCTAGCTGGTCCATTCTACAGGCTCCAGAGCCATAGCTGTTGCTTGTCTCCCTGAGCTTCCAGTGACTGTCAGCATTCTCTGGCTAGTAGCCGCATCCTCCAACCTCTGCTGCCAGGGTCACATTGCCTTTTCCCCTTCCAACACTAATCTCCTTATGCTCAGGAGCTTAATTTAATCACATATCAAAGATCCTTAATTTAATCAGGTCTCAAAGTCCCTTTTGCCATAGAAGATAGCATTCACAGTTTCCAGGAATTAAGACCTGCATATCTTCAGGGACCATTATTCAGCCTACTACAAGGGCTTTTCCAAATGGCATTAAACCCTGGAGAACCTTGCCTGCCCCACCCTTTCCCTTCAGGGAGAATCACCACCACTGGAAATCTTACCATGACTGCTCTCAGAATTTCCTGTTATTTAGGACAGGGAAAAAAAAAAAAAATGAGAACCTCTGTCTAAAATGTAACTGACACTGTCATTTTGGAGTTATTGATTAGACATCTGTGAAATGTTAATCTCTGAACAATGAACAAATCATTTCATAAGATATTTACATAAAATATGACATGAATGAATAAGAATTTGTGTAAAATATTAGGGCCTCTGTTCAGGGCTTTATTTCCAGACTTTCTATCTTTATCAGGGCTCCTGAGCATAGGATTCCCAAAGAGGTGGATTACTGACATAATCTAAATGTGCCTGAGAACAGACATTTTAAGCTGTTTCGTCATGTTTCAGTTGAAAGAAGAGATTTAAATGTTTGCCACTAATACTTTAAAAACAGTCAAACAGGGCACTTGGGTGGCTCAGTGGGTTAAAGGCTCTGCCTTCAGCTCAAGGTCCTGGGATCAAGGCCGTATGGGGCTCCCTGCTCAGCGGGGAGCCTGCTTCCTCCTCTCTCTCTGCCTGCCTCTCTGCCTACTTGTTATCTGATCTCTCTCTCTGTGTCAAATAAATAAATAAAATCTTTAAAAATAAATAAATAAAATAAAAATAGTCACACAAAACAAAACTTACACAACACCAAGCTGAAACAAATGCATTTCATTTCCCATTAGAAAGTAATATTACGGTAACAATATAGTCGAAGTTAAGTTGACCCCCTAATAATTAAACTGCTAAGAATAAGTTAGCAAACTACATTCTAAATCCAGCAATGTGCAAATATGTTCTCTAAAAGGAACAAAATAAAACAAATATCCTGCCATTGCACAACAACACCCTCTGACACTCAATAGTTTTTCACAAGGCTATGGTCTCTTTGCCCCCTTTTTTTTCACATTACCTCTTCATTTTTCTCTAGCTCACATAACTTCCATCTTCATTCCTGTCTACTTTGTTAGCGATCCTTTGCTTTGACCATCTCTAAGGTGCATTATCTGTCCCTGGCTCTCCAGTTCAATTGTTGATGGAAACTCAGTTGGATACAAACTTAATCCCCACCAGGACCAGACCTGGGCAGACACTGCTATAAAGCAAGCAAAGCTTCTTTCAGAGGATTATACTGATCAAATCTCTCCAGTGGCTTCTCATCATCCCTGGGGTGAGTTCAAACTTCCTAAAAGACAGGGGAAGCCTCCCTAATGGGATTCCTGCCTAAATCCCACACCATCTTTCACTGTTCCCTTTCACTGGCACAGCTAGGTAAGCCTCAGCCTACTGCTTCCCAAGGCATGCCGGAATAACTCAATGTAATTCCACACACACTTCATCTGAAATGTCCCTCATCGACTATAAACATCTTATTCATTATTCAAAACTCAGTTTGGAGTTATCAGCCCAGTAAGGTCTCTCTGAGACAACCCCACAACTCTGGCAAATCCCTCCTCCTTATGTACTTACTGTGCTTTACAAATGCTGCTCTTGGGTCACTCATGCCCCTCCAATTATAGTTTGCCCACATTTCTGTGCTTCCATACTAAAATGTGAATTTCCATAGCATATTACGGTCATTTTTGTACCCCCCTCCCAGTTCCTAACATAGTACTGACACAGATCGCCAAGGGTTAAATACAGAATTTTGCCTCTACGCTGCTTTTAAAGCTACCTTAGAAAACATTTGCTATGATTCATTTATACCTAAGTATAAATATCAGTTCATACTCAGGGCTAGCTGTCCTTTGATCTCCAGTTCTAAATGTCAAATACAGGTGGGTGTCTCTATTAAGCAAGTTTCAGAAATTAATAAGCATTCATAATGTTCGTAAGGCTAGAAAGCCCTCCTGACATCCTGACAACACACCTTAAAGTCTTCCCTCTATGCTTTGCATAAAGAAATATACTCCATGATTCACGATCTGCAGTCTCAGGGTTGTAAACGAACCTATTCTCATAGGAGATGGAGTCCTCTCCACAACATCCAAAGTGGTAGTCAAGATCTACACCCGAGCACATCTAGCAATGCCCCAGAGAAGCTTATTTTGGTTTTCACATACATCTTCTAAAAAAATCATATACTTTGACACTTTTGAGCCCTCTGAGCAATAATAAATGAAACTGTCAAGCAAGGAAGGAAGGAGATCCACCACCGCAAAATTTAAATTAAAGAAAAAAAAGGAGCATGAATCATATTAGGGCACTTTTTTGCCTTTTTTGCCTTTTAATTTGAGACTCAAGAATGCTGGCCACCCTAAAATAACCGTATTAGGATGCTCGAGAATATAGCAGGAAATCGTTTTAGCATAAATTGCTATGGTAGGAAACTGATCAGTCCAGCAAAGAGACAGGATGCTTCTTATCTCTACCGTTGTTTGAGTTAATTCTGTGCCTCCTCCGTGGACCAACTGTTCTGAGGTAAAGGATTATAAAGTTGACTCACGAAAGCAGACTGAAGTATAATTAATAATTTATGCAGGAGTAATGCAGACTAGTGCCTGAAGTTACAAGGAAACTGAAATGAGTCGGCAAAGTTGAGAGAGGAAAAAGGCAGTCTAGTAAAATCGTGTACAACACCACTGTGATCTATAGAATGTCAAGTCCTACATGATGTGCCGATAATAAAAAGAATGCTAGCAAATTAAGGAGGAGGTGTGCTTTGAATGGGTGCTTCTTCAGGATACTTTTTTCTATGAAACCTGAACAATCCAAATTGGATTGCTTGAAATGTGCTGAACTCTATTACCCAACAGTCCACCCTGTGGAAGATAGAATAATGCCCCCCTGCCTCCACCAAGGATGTCCCTGGAACTATGAGCAATTTCATTACACAGCAAAAGGGACTTTGCAGAGTGACAGAGTTAGGGATCTTGAGAGGGCAGAGTATCCTGGATTAGCCAGGTGGGTCCAATTTCTTCACATGGTTCCTTAACATTGGAGGTCCTTTCCCAGCTGGGTTGAGAGTCAGAGGGAGACGTACTACAGAAGAATGGTCAAGGTGATGCAATGTTTCTGGCTTTGAAGATGGAGGGAGAGGTCCATGAGGCAAGGGACTAGTGTGTCCTCTAGAAGCTGGAAAACCAAGGGAACAGACTCCTCTCCAGAGCATTAAGACAGGAATGTACCTCTGCCAATACCTTTTAGCCCAGTTTAGTCCAGGGAGACCCATCTTGTATTTGTGATTAAATAACTGTTAGATAGGGCGCCTGGGTGGCTCAGTGGGTTAAAGCCTCTGCTTTCGGCTCAGGTCATGATCTCAGGGTCCTGGGATCGAGGCCCATATCGGGCTCTCTGCTCGGCAGGGAGCCTGCTTCCTCCTCTCTCTCTGCCTGCCTCTCTGCCTACTTGTGATCTCTCTCTCTCTCTCTGTCAAATAAAGAAATAAAATCTTTAAAAAAAAAAAAAAATAACTGTTAGATAATAAATTTGTGTTGCTTTAAGCCACCAAATGTGGAGCAATTTGTTACAGTAGTGGTAGAAAGTGAACAGAAACCTGCATTCTGTCAAAGGTTTTACTCAAACACGAAAAATAACACAAACCAACAGTCAAAACTTCAAAACTGCCGATTGACAGACACCCTAACACTTGCACATGACATTTCTAACTGTTTTTCCGAGAGGCAAACAGAGAAGGTCCTGAAATAGATTTTTCAAAGAGGTAATGAAGGACTCAATAAGTACTGACAAGAAAACCTGAAAGATTATCAACTTCACCCCATGGATCCAACTGAAAATATCATTCAACTTACTTGAAACTCTTTTATGCTGTAGTAGAAAACCCTTTATCCCTCCGACCTCTCCCACCACCCTCTCCCCTCCTCCCTCCAAACTTAATTTTGAAATGTGTTTTAGATGAAGTTTGATAATAAACATTTATTGGCATGTATGTTTTCTAGAATTTATTGTAGTAGTGAAAGCTATTAAAATTCAATTTGCTAACTGAAACTTTGCTGTTGTTGGGCACTGGCACTGAGTCACACTTCAGGCCTTACTTTATATCTCACTGCTTTACAAAAGAGTAGAGTTGCAAATCTTCCTTACTCACCACTTTGCAGCAAAGGGGCCAAAACCACCACAGCAAACCAATGCCCAGTAGTAGCAGTAACACCAAAATAGCAATGATGGCAGCCATCCCACTAGACTAGAAGAGGCAGAAGACAGAAACAAAGTGGTCAGTAAAGCATAGGGTTAAATCCCAAATACATATTTTTTCAAGGAAACACCATAAAATGATGCAGAGAGCATAACCAATGTCAAATCAGATTTTCATTATATTCCTTTAAGTTCTGTAAATTCCTTTATATTTAATTTCATACATGTTATATTAAAACAGTCAATAAGAAATAAGAAATCTTCCAAAGTGCTATAAACAGTTTTAAATTATGCCGTAAAAGAATGTAAGAAAAATCACTATCTGGGGTTATACCAAAGGGCTTATGGTCCCTATCATTTGTCTCTCGGGAAGAGTTATTTTGATCACAAGCATGATTACTTCTAGGCAAAACTTATGCAGCATTTTTCCAGACTTTTTAACAATAAAACACTATTTACATTATATATTGAAATGATAGGGCAAGATAAATATCAAAAATCACCAAGCAAGTGAGAAACCAATAACAAATTGTTCTTTTTTTTTTAATTTTTAAAAAGATTTTATTTATTTGAGAGAGAAAGATAGCAAGAGAGTGCATGACAGGGGGTGGGGAGAGGGAGAAGCAGACTCCTTGCTGAGCAGGGAGCCTGATGCAGGGCTTGATTCCAGGACCCTGGGATCATCATGACCTGGGCCAAAGGTCATTATAAGAGCCACTTAACCCACTGAGCCACCCAGGTATCCTAACAGCAATGGCTCTTGTTGGCAAATGGTACCTTGCATCAATTCAAGAAAGCAACCTCAAGCATTTACACATCAGAAGATTTCTCACCGAAGCTCTAGCACTACCCTCTCAAGAACCATACTAGTGTCTTCTCACTTCCTGACACCAAGCTCCTCCAGCCCTAAGGAACCTGCTCTGGGCTTTGTCTCCAATCCTCTTCCTATAACCACCATCCAGTCACCCTACATGGCTTACCTTAAGCCACTTCCCCAGGAAGTCTTCTCTGCACCCTCTGGCTAGAAAATGCCCCTTTTACTATATATTCATAGTTCTCTATACTTTAATTTTGAGCACTTACCACAATTTATTTGTTTATTTCTGATAAACTGTGATTATTTCTTTAATTTCTCTTTTCTGTCACTATTTATTATGAGCTCTAGAAAGTCATGGGGTTTGTCAAACCTACTTACCAATGTATATGCCATGCTTGGCATTTAAAATGATTTACTAAGAGAATAAACTCCAAAGAAATAGGACTGCAAAAGCCACAAATGCAAAGACTATTACTTACTGAACTTTTAGTGTGGGGATAAAATTCCCCAGGGGACAAGGTATCTCTCCCAAACCCCACTCTCTGGTATCCCCAGTAATAACGTTTTGTTTTGTATGTGTGTTTTTCTTTGTTTCATTTCTTTCTTTCTTCCTTTGTTTTCTTTTTTTCTTTTTCTTTTCCTTCTCTCCCTTCCTTCCTTCCTTCCCCTTCCTTCCTTCCTTCCTTCCTTCCTTCCTTCCTTCCTTCCTTTCTTTCCTTTCCTTTCCTTTTCTTTTCTTTCTTTCTTTCTTAAAGGAAAGAATGCAGGGAAGAAAAAACTGTAAATAAATCAATATACGGACGCCTGGGTGGCTCAGTGGGTTAAAGCCTCTGCCTTCGGCTCAGGTCATGATCCCAGGGTCCTGAGATCAAGGCCCACATCTGGCTCTGTGCTCAGCAGGGAGCCTGCCTCCTCCTCTCTCTCTGTCTGCCTCTCTGCCTACTTGTAATCTCTCTCTCTCTCGCTGTGTCAAATAAATAAATAAAATCTTTTTAAAAAATAAATAAATAAATATACTCTCCAGGTGGAAATTTGGGTCTTTATGGGCAGTTTTTCAGAGATCCATTTCCTGTCATTTAAAACAAGTAAGAATATATGCCCAGGAGCACTTGGGTGGCTTACTAGGTTAAGCATCTGACTTCAGATTGGGTCATAATCTCAGGGTCCTGCGATCGAGCCCAAGGTTGGGCTTCCTGTTCAGTCAGGAGTCTGCTTCTCCCTCTCCCTCTGAAGCTCCCTCTGCTCATGCTCTCTCTCTCTCTCAAATAAATAAATAAAATCTTTAAAAAACAAAACATTAGTTTTTGATATAATGTTCAATAACTGAATTTAAATTAAAAAAAAGAAAAGAAAACAAAGCCCAGAGGTCAAGGTAAGAGCCATTTTTATCCCAAGAGCTGATAGAACGGAGTGGGAAGGTGGGGGGGGGGGGACCCACCAGTATCCATTTAGAATGGCACTGTATTAACAGTATTAGTCTAGAGGTTTAATTTTAAGTAAATCTTTTAATTTCTTGGAGGCTTTGTTTTCTAATCCATAAAATTAGAAAGTCAGTTGTTCCCCTAGCATGAAACTCTTTGCAGAAAAGTCATTGCTATGCTAGCTCTCTTAGACAATCTTTGTTCCTAAAAAAAAAAAAAAAGAAAGAAAAAAGAAAATCATTGTTCCTTAGAACAGTGAAAAAATAAAATAAAATAAAATAAAATAAAATAAAATAAAATAAGAAAAGAAAATCATTGTTCGTATCAATACACTTAGGAAGCTCTGAGTGGCTTTGCAGTAAAGAAGTTCAATTTACATCATCACAGAACCATCTTTTTCCTCATAACATTTTAAATATCCTGTAAATCTGGGATTCCCTAGAATCCACGCTGAGAAATGCTGGGATTGATCAAAGCTGAGAGACTTCCTGACATTTAAGTGACAATGGTAGTAGCATTCGGTCAGAACTTTTTATAATGGAATTTAAAGTACAATATGAGGCCCCTGGGGGTGCAGCTGGTTAAGGGTTTCAGACTCCCTTGGTTTTGGCTCAGGTCATGACCTCAGGGTGGTGAGTTCGGGCCCCACCTGGGGCTCTGAGCTCAGTGCACAGTCCGCCTAAGACTCTCTCTCCCTTTGCTCCTCCCCCAGTAAAATAAATAATAAATCTTAAAAAAAAATAAATTAAATGCAATACATAATGACATATACACAAAAAGAGATAATAATCTTTATGTAAACAGTTATATGTAAACAACTGAGAACAGAAGAAAAGGTAGTTCTCAAAAGACACGGCAAGGAAGTGCTAGCAAAATACACTTGGTTCAGCTAATCAGAAAAATCTTGACGTGTGTATCCTTTCCCCGTATCATCTGCTATTATCACAATCAAAGAAAAAAAAAAGATTAGCACATAGCAGTGTGGAAACCACCCCAAAACAACCCCATTTTTATAGACAGCGATTACTAGCAGCCTTTCAGTTTTAATAAATCTATTTTTAAAATAACTAATTCTCAGGGTAGCATAAACTATCAAACGTCCCTTACTTTCAGAAATTTTAAGACGATTTAGAATCAACTCCCATGAACAATTAAAGCTATCCTTTGATTTCTGGTTTTGCATCTGAATGGAAGAGGGAACAAGCACACAGCTGGTGTTAAGGCTGCAAATTCACCAAAACTGCCACCACGGAAGTATTATCACTTAGAATCTCTGATCATTTTATTTATCTTATCTTTCGGAAGACAACAAGAATGACTATGGAAACGTGGCAGGCACACACTGTCTTCCCTGAGTTCTACCATTCACTATCTGACCATCCTTAAGGCACAAGAAGAGGCTGTTATGTGATAGTCACCATAAAGAATTAACTTAAAATAGAAGAAATAAAAAGACATGGATTCATGTGGCAACATCTTGTTGTGGAGTTTGGTAGAATGAAAATGTGAGCTCAACATTTCATTATTAATGTATCTTAAATGTCTAAATTAATGTCTGGCACATAGAAACCTGAGTGTGTGTGTGTGTGTGTGTGTGTGTGTGTGTGTGTGTGTGTGTGTGTGTGTGTGTGTGTGACAGAGAGAGAGAGAGAGAGAGAGAGAGAGAGAGAGAGAGAGAGAGAAATAGAGAATGTCAATGCTTTACGGAAAATTTCCAGGCAAATATCTAAGTTCTTTGTCCTTAAAACCAAAGAAAACAATTTAGAACATACATTAGGCCATTTAAGAAATACTCAAACTCAAAGGACATCTTTCTACACAGAATTCTAAACATTCATGCACAAATCATGGGACTCTCCCAGCCTTGATTATGCTAAGCTCTAAAATCTAAAAACAGGAATACAAGAGTGTAAGAACATCAAAGAAAATACATAGGAAAGTGTCATATCCTATGGGGAAAATGCTTTCAAATGTAGAAATTCACGATCCTGCCTCTTAGATGAGATACCCCCCCAATCTGTTTATGTACAGAATGAATACAGCATTCCCTACCAGTCCTTTCCCACATTAGGACCTAGTCACAGCACTCATGGAAATGTGTCGTCTGTGCGATACAGTTTCAAAAGTTTTCAAAAAGGTACGAACACTTGGTTTCCTCCTTTCTTAGAATTCAAACTCTGTGCTCAGAAACAGGAACCTGCAACTAGAGGATAGCGATCTGTTAAGAATGTAGTGGTTACTTTTTTTTTCTTTCCATGGATGTGTCATTAGCCGGAAATTCAGAAAATTGCATTGAGAGAATATAAAGTAGATGGGCTCGCCATGATAGGCAGTTAAAATTCTTGATTCTTCCTCCAAAACAATGACTCTATTAGGAACATTAATAAACTACTATGCACATCCAGATGGAAATAAACATTTATTATGGCAATAATATTATCACATCAACTGACTCTAAAGGTTCATCTTCAATAAAATTAAAAAACAAATACACACTTTCTAAAGACCTGCAGACCTAATCCTTACCATATTTTAGCTAAGTGTGATGAAAAACAGGGCAGAGGAAGGAAAGAATGTCATGCAACCCAACCTTGCCATAAGCGTATGAGACACAGTCCCTGGATACCCCCAGTCCCAGACATGAGCTCAGTTAACTGGATACAGACTCGGTTCTGTTGTTTTCATTTGCCAGAGCCATTATCAGAGCATGAAAGACTTCAATCTTGAAAGGGAAATCATCTCCTTGTTCATATAGCTTCATAAACAAATTAAGGAAAGGTCAAACACATAGACCAGTCTTGTGAGCAGACAGCAGGCTGCAAGCTGTAGACTTAAGAGTCAAATGAAACTAGCCATGATTACACATAGATCTGTGTCACGGGAGGAAACTAGAAGCCTCTCATTCTGGTCAGTATGCCTCCCTTTAAATCCTAGGCAGTTAAGTAGACGCCAAAGTTACAAAGTTGGACAAGTCTTTGTGAAGCCCGCAGGCTAGCTGGAGAGACAAACCCTGAGTGAATAACCACAAACGAGAGGAAGTGGGAAGCAACTAACCTGGTTGGGGGCTCTAAGGAAGAAAGCAAGCCCAGGGAAGGGTGCCTGGGTGGCTCAGTCGTTTCGGTGTCTGCATTCTGCTCAGGTCATGATCCTGGGTCCTGGGATTGAGTCCCACATCAGGCTCCCTGCTCAGCAGGGAGACTGCTTCTCCCTCTCCTCCCCACTCCTGTTCTCTCTCCTTATCTCTGTTGCTATCTTTGTCTCTCTCAAATAAAATCTTTAAAAGAGAAGGAAAGAAAGAAAGAGAGAATAAAGAAAAGAAAGAAAGAAAAAAACAAAGAAAGAAAAAAACAAAGAAAGAAAGAGGAAGGAAGGAAGGAAGGAAGCCAGCCCAGGGAGAAAATGGGGCAGAATTACTGACCTCTTGTGAGGACAAGAGAAAGACAATGGTGGCTAGAACACAGAGTTTGAGGGGACTTGGTAGCACCTGAAGAAGCTAAAGAGAAGGTTTGAAACACAAATTTCTGAAAACCCGTAGTTCTTTTTAATACAAAGAGAATTGGCCATCTGTTACAATGGATTAATGTCTGTTTGTTGGATGACCTTTCAATTGGCCATTTGTTGGACTGAATCTTTCTAACCATAGTTTTGAAAAAATGGTATTCTCAGATGTCTCTGAGGAGTAGGTTGTGCAAGTTAGCTGAGGAGTCCAGTTTGAGAGACTTAACTACCCAGATGATGGTTCAAGCTATGAAGCCAAAATTCTTTAAAGGGTTAACTGAGGACATACCAGAACCTTGAGCTTGACGTTAGGGTAGAGAGAATATATTCTGTAGTCATCCTGGATATAGTAAGTTTTTGAACTTGGTTGGTGTCTAATTTCCTTTTCTTCATTAAAGGCAAGCTTTCTAATCAAAAACTTCACTCTGCCCCATGTAACTGAAATTCTAAGAGAATCATAGAAGTATCAAAATAAATCAGCCACTACTGTACCTTCAAAATAACTCTGAGAAAGAGGAATCACTCAAAAATTTCAAAAGTCACATAACTATAGGAAAGAAGAATCACTCAAAAAATTTCAAAACTGTCATAATCTTCCCAGAAAATAATTAATTACAGAACCACAAACAAAAAAGAGAGATGTGGGAAAGGAGAAATGTGTCTGCATAACTTTTTTTTCTCCTACGGACTTAAGAGTTAGGGGAAGAAAAAACAGTCACAATGAGTGATGATTTCATGTTCTGGATTCTTTTGGAAGAATCACTATCAGGAATTAGCAAACTATGTCCCAAAGGCCAAATCAGCTCATCTGTTTCATAAGACCCCTGGCAAGCTAAGTTTCTTTCTTTCTTTCTGTTTTTTTTTTTTTACATTATTACATAGCTGAAAAAAATCAGAAGAAGAATATGTTACATAAAATGCAAATTTCCAGGTACACAGCTTTGTTGAATGCAGCCACGCCCACTGTTTACATAATCCTTATAGATGCCTTTGCGCTACAATGGCAGAGTTGAGTAGTTGTGCCAGAAACTGTGTAGCCCTCAAACCCTGAAATACTATCTGACCTCTTATAGAAAAAAATTGCCAACCCATGTTTCATATAAATCAAATTAGAACCAGGTTACAAATGGCAGACTGTGCAAGTGTTCAGGCCAGGGAGGAGTGGGGGAGATGGACTTGGATTCAGTTCTCAATTCTAGCATTTACTTGACTGTGAAACTGAGCAGGTAATTGAACCTCCAGAGCCTCCAGGCTCCAAGTCCACCCTTTCAGGGGCAGTGAGGGCTGCAACCAGCTGATGTTCCTTCTCATCAAGCCAGGGACTCTGCCTAGAGCTGGGTCTACCCAACAGAAGAAACACCTTCTAGTGTGTTTGCATAAATGTGCACTATAGATGGGAGGTGGCTCTCTGTTCCTCACCTGCAAAATTAAGGTAATGGGAATAGCCTCCTCTTGAATTGTGCATGTTAAATGAAGTCATAAAGTGCTTGGCACATGTACAGTTGGCTTAGCACGGTGTCCGGCACTTAATACATGCTCAGAAAACATATTCTGGATATGGTTATGTCAAAAGAGTCAGAAGAACAGTAGTTCCAAGAGAAAAAAAGAAAAGAAATCTTTCACTGTTTTTTTTTTTAAGCAGAGACACATTGAGGAGATCTTTCGAGATGGATGAAGAGAAATAACTGTCTAAATACAAACCCTTCTCAGGCTCTCATCTTAAATCTCTTAAATCTAATCCTTCACTTTCCCACTGAGTATACAGCTACTTTCATTCATTCATTTAACAAATAATTCTGGAGCACAGGCCCTATGTAGGGACAAGACACTGGGAGAAGGGCAATGAGCAAGGCCCAGGCCCTGCTGTCAACATCTCAAAACAGCTGAGAAAAGCCCAGAAGTAAACAGGAAATTACAGCTCAGTGTCATAAGGGCCTTAGCAGAACTGAGCCTGGATGGCCTTGCAGCACACAAGAGAGGCTTCTTTATTTGTGGGATTTCCACAAGGATTAATCAATTGCCAAAGTAATGGTGTTTTATTTTGTTTGACTTTCAAATGCCTGTGAAAGCCAGAGGCGTGATCCTACAATGAGTAATACAACGAACTGCTCTCATCGTACCTGAATATGTCTGACAGACTGAATATCACTTCATACAATGCCCGGGTCTTTTTCATAATATTACCCACTATCCTATTCTATTTTGAATAGAGATTTAATGCACCCATCAGCAGATGCATCTTCCGTTCCATATCTATAAAATGATAATATTACTACCACACACTAGAGGTATTTGAGTTTGAATACAAAATAATGGCTAATTCTAATGGGAAAAATGAATTATACTATGATTATTAGCAGTATGATAAAGTGAATTGTAGTATTTATTATCTTATAATAATTAGCAGAATAATAAAATTTACAAGGAAGGTTATAAATCATCAATCTGGACTGAAGTATCAAAGTCACTGAGACCCTCTGACCTTTTCTCCTTCATCTCTCTGAAGCACCTAATGCTGCCTTCTTTTCATATGGGAATTCCATTTTCCTTTGGCTCCTTTATATGGTAAGTGTCCTGGTTTTCCCATTTCTTGAACTATCCCTTCTCTTATTCACTTATTCTATTGACCAAGATGGACTTACATTTTTCCTCAGCTTGATTAAACTTTAGACAGATTTCTTCCTGGCAATAGGTCCCTCACCTCCCTTCTTTTTTAAGAGAATCTGCTGTAGAAAACTTCTAATTGCAAAATCTTTCTCTGCCTCTTTGAAATGTATATAAATCTTAGTCTCTTTCCAGTTTTATAGATCCCAGGGGGAATGTCTTTCTCAACCTGAGAGCTACCCCTTTGAAATGTAATCATCAAACAAGATGGCGCACCATCTCTCAGTCTCTATGGAAGGGCAGGGGCCTAACATCATGGATGCCTAGCTCCACGTCTTAACACCACCTCTTGTCGGGAAAATATGAGAAAGTTTACTCTTCTTTGGGTAAAGCCCGGTAGCATATATAGGTGGCCTGCAACTCCCTCCACCACCTTGTCCCAGCTGTCTTGTGTTCAATCTCTCTCCCCTATTGTAATAGGTTTTTTTTTTTTTAAGATTTTCTTTCTTAAGTAATCTCTACATCCAACATGAGGGTCCAACCCACAACCCTGAGATCAAGAGAAGCATGCTCAAGCCAGGTGCCCCTGTAATAGCTTTGAATAAGGTCGTCCTTACCTGTTTAACTTTGTTTGGCATGGTTTTTCTTTATCACGACATATTTCTCTCACTTCGAGAAAGAAAGGAGAGAAGGAGAGACAAAAAAAAAAAAAAAAAGAGGAAGGACAGACCCAACAAATTATTACAGTTACCCTTTCCTCAACCAAATGATATTTTATTTTAATTTTTTAGAGATTTATCCATTTAGTTGAAAGAAAGAGAGAGTGCAAGAGCAGAGGAAGAGTCTTAAGCTGACTCCCTGCTGAGCATAAAGCCCAATGTGGGGCTCAATCAACCCCATGACCTGGAGACCACCACCTGAGCCAAAACCAAGTCTCGGTCACCCAACCGACTGTGCCACCCCAGCGCCCCAAAGGAGATTTTAACTCCATCTGGTCATTCTCTTTCTTTAGGCTATTGATAATCTGATCTAAAATTTCTATTTTCAAGCTTCCCTCCCACCATTTTCACTCCAATTAAATATATCTACTCTCAGTTTCATTTTCTATTTTTCTGTAATCTGTTTTCCCCTCCTCTCTTCTTGCTTAAGTCCTGCTTTCCTTTAAGGACCCAGATTATCCTGACCCCTCCAAGAATACAAAACTTTCTCAAAAACAAATTTGTGGTTGTCAGAGGGGAGGGATGAAATTGGTGAAGGGGATTAAGAAGTATAATCTCCTAGTTATAAAATAAATGAAACACAGGGAAGTAATGTACAGCACAAGGAACATAGTCAACAATATTGTAACAACTTTGTATAGGGACAGATGGGAACTACTTTTGTGGTTACCATTTCAAAATGTACATAAATGTACATAAATGTCGAATTACTGTGTTGTATACCAGAAACTAATACAATTATGTCAACTATTCTCCAGTTAAAAAAAAAAAAAACTTCCTTTGGTACTATTGCCCCTCTGCTTTAAGCTCATGAAAGCCATTTTCTGTTTCCTTTTTTTATCAGTAAAAATCACATGGAATTCATTGACTATTTCACTCTACACAACTCTCAAATGTGTATCTCCAACCCAGACCTCTATCTAGAATTCCAGACTTGTATATTCAACAACTGTTTTTATGATATTTCCACTGAGATGGCTACATAGACCTCTTTCACTCAACATTTCCAAAACAGAAGACTTCGTCTTCTTCTAAGCATTGCTCTACTTCATGACATCTCAGCCTTCTAGTTGTTCAGGTGAAAAGTTTAGAATTATATTTAATGTCCTTCTCTAACACCCACGTCTGATCTGTCTACGTATCCCACATGCTCCACCTTTACTCAAATGTGTTTGAATCCAATCACTTCTTACCATCTCCACTGCTGACTCTCCAGTGGAGACATCCTCCCCTCTCCTAGATTACTGAAATAGCCAAGGATTTGGTCTCCAGATTTCCACATTTGGCCCCCTGCGAAGCCTATTTTTATACAGTAGCCAGAATGATCTTTTCAAAGTATTAAGTCATATCATGTCACCTTCCAATGGTTCCCCATTTCACTCAGAAGAAAAATTCAAGTCCTTAAAATGACTTGGAAAACCCTACATAATCTGTGCCCCTCCCTCCACTCATCTTGAGACTTTTGCTCTCCCCAGTTACCTCCACTCCAGCCCAGTGGCCCCCTTGCCTTTCTTTAAACTTGTCAGATATAGTGCCTCCGTAGGCTTTGTTCCAGCTGCTCCTGCTGCATAAAACGCTCTTCCCTTGGGTGGTCTTCAGGTTCCTTCCCTCACCTTACTCAAGTATTTATTCAAATCTCACCTTTTCAATGAAAATTACTTTGATCCCTTACTTAGTATTACAACTTGTCCCTTCACTCTCTCCATCTCTGACACAACCTATGTCATTTTTTTTTAATCATCTTACTCTTAAACTACCTTGAGTCATAATCTGCTCTCCTGAGAACCAGAAAGGCCTAGGAAGACTTCCGTAAAAGTACATGTTTTGTAAATTCCAAATGAGTCGTTTAACCTCAGCACCCCTGCACACCAAAATTGTGAGTGGTTATGGGATACAAAAACTTATTTTCCTGCTTGCATGGAAGAGAGGTTAAAAAAGATGGCTAGGGGTGCAGAATAAGAGGAAGGATGGAGTAAGAATGCCATTTCAGTGAACTAAACACTGAGGAACTACATAACCACAAAATGTTTGTAATCCCAACCACATCCTGAGAGACCAGAAAACCTGCAAATTGCAACATGAATTACAAATAAAAAGAGAAGAAAAAAAAAAAAAACAACCCAGGTATTTTTGAAACAGAAACAGGTGTTGATAAAGAGTTATCCAGAAAATTCAATAGTGGCCCAAGGGTCCATATGGATATTTGTTTTCCTTGCAATGTTTTCTTACAATGAGAAAGACAACTGTCTCTATACAGATTAATATTGAGTTATTTTGTTTTTTGAAGGAAGGATGTCTCTCTGATTTAAAGATCAAAACAAAAAGCCATGAAACCATAAGATGTGAGAATATGTTTAGGTTTGTAATTTTGGTTTTTTGAAGGCAAGAATGTGGGGTATTTTTGCTTTGGTTAATGTCTTTTTTACAATGATAATATACTCATAAAAATAATAGCCATGTAATCAGACCCTTTTAGTGCTTTCTGTTTTAATGTTCAATAATAGAATATCAAAACTCTCCATGAACCCCAAAAATTAACCCCAAGGAAAACACTGTCTTAACAATGAAGTTTATATTCTAAATGACCAGATCTTAGGTAATACAAATCAATCATCTCAACTAAAACAGATTTCCAAACTAAGACATATCAAGCTATCAAAATCAAATTACTTACTCATATTAGAAAGCACCAACATTTAAAATAGAAAAAATGTGAGGCCATCATAAAGATATACTAATAATTTCAAAACCATAATCAATGTCTTAGACACAATAATTCAACCTTCATAACAGAAAAAAAACATTATTCCATTTTGACATTTAATGTTTCAAGGAAAATGCTTCATTTGAAAATTATTCTCCTACCTTATTTTGATTTTAAATATGAGTTTTGAATTTTATACATCTCAAAATAAAATTTATACTATCATAAAATATCTTTTTAATGAGGTTAAAGGGAAAAAATAAACAATCTAAAATAAATTCTATGCAGAGTTTTCCCTGTGGTGGTCTCCAGTGTCATCTTCCTTATTGTAGCATGCAACAGCACTGACAATCCATAATTATTTCTGGATGGAGTCATTTTTAAAAAGTAACTTTATGCAAACATTTTACTTACACATTCTGTGGCTGTCACTATTAATGAGCTTGAGATGACAGATTTTCCTCCATTGAAGCTCACTGAAACATCAAGAGTTCTGAAAGAAAATGAAAAAAAATTAATGATAATAATTTTAAAAACATTAAAAACCAGAGGATTGTGGGAGATTTTTATTTCCTTATATGATTCAAAACCATCAAGAAAGTCTACTTTTGATCAGTTATCCCAACTTTTTTCTTTCTTCCTTCAGTCCAGTCTTTACTTAGTAGCAGAGGCAAATTCCTTAAATAATCTAATTGTTCCTGAAGAAGTATTAACATAAATAGGAACTTTAAAAAATTCCTTAAGAGAAATGCTGAGACTATTTTCACAAAAACCTAAAAAGAAGAAAAAACAAAACAACAAAAAAACCTTACATCCTATTTAGCTTCTTTTACCTATCTTCAGATATTACTATCATCGTAAGATTATTGAGAATAAAAAATTGGAAATAATAAATCACTCATTGGTAAAATACAGATAAAGTGATAATATAAGAGAAATAGACTGAAGAAAAAAGATAATGCAATTTACTTGTAGGTATTTGTTGTAGATCATTCCAGGACATTAAAATATCTTCACAAAGGTAGAAGAAAGGATAATTTTTTTTTCATGGCTAAGACACATCAGAGTTAGAATATTGCTCTTATTCTGGAAATATGATTTCAAATTATAAGATAGTAATAATTAAAATTTCATTAATTTAGATTCTAGTAATTAATTATTTGGGATCAGTCAGGAGTTGGTACCTTTTTTTCTTTTTTCTTTTTTTATTTTATAGATTTATTTATTTATTTATTTGAGAGAGAGAGAGAGAGAGAGAGAGCATGAGAGGGGAGAAGTCAGAGAGAGAAGCAGACTCCTCATGGAGCTGGAGCTGGGAGCCTGATGTGGGACTCGATCCAGGGACTCCAGGATCATGACCTGAGCCAAAGGCAGTCTCTTAACCAACTGAGCCACCCAGGCACCCTATTTTTCTTTTTTGAGAGAGAGAGAGAGAGAGAGAGAGAGAGTGCTCACAAAGCTTGGAGGAGGGGCAGAGGGAGAGGGAAAGAGAAAGACTCTTAAGCAGTCTCCATGTCCAGCACAAAGCCCAATGTGGGGCTCGATCTCAGGACCCTGAGATCATGACCTGAGCTGAAACCAAGAGTCTGGATGCTTAACTGACTGAGCCATTTGAGCACCCCTGGTAACTTTTTTATTAAACAGCTCTAACAAGGGAAAAAAAAGCTCTAACAAGATACCAAAAGGGGGGGGGGATGATAAGGAGATTCTTAAATATTAAGGAAACAGCCCTTTTCCAAAATAGTTTACATGGTATGTTATCCTATACTAATCAGTGTGCCAACATTTCAAAGCTATCCACTCATTAAAGCAGAAAGTGGTAGGTAACGTTTTGGTAATCTAGCTTCACAATGCCATACTCCCATTCTCATAAAACATTCTAAATTCTAAGAATTAATAGCTAAAAACTATAGCTATTGATAAATTTCTGAATTAGTAAAATTTTGTTATATTTAGAAGATTTCTTCTCTATCCCTTGAATTGAGAGCCAAATACTATTAGTTACAGAGAGTTATGATAAAAGAGAAGCAATCTTAAACCACCGGCAAAATTTTCAATTATGATGCCAGAGAGGGGAGATGAGAAATGTTATTTAGTCCCTGCTCTGTGGCAAACACCACCCTCAGCATTTTATGGATATTATCTCCCTTAATCCTCACAACAGCCCTTAACATAAGTAGTAGTTTCACAGTGGTGTAAATGGTGTACACAAGGCCCAGAAATGCTAACTGCCTTGCCTACAGTGGTAAAGCGAGGTAGGGTTCTAACTAATTTTGAAGTCTCCCCATTAGACCATATAGGCTTGTTAAAATCAAAGTCCTTAATGTGCTTCTTTTCTCCATGTGATATTTAGTTTGGATTCACATAGGAACAGAGCCATCAGGAAAGATACTCCTAGCAAACTTGGAGCTGAATTATTCTTCAAAATTCAGGAATATTCCTATTAAAAATATGTCTTGTAAATTATTCTCTCCAAAATATTTTGTTTAAAAAAAAAAAAGTTAAGCTATCTCCAGAAACGAATGAAAACTTAAGATGTTTACATCAACTTGTTTGAACTTTTGAACTAGTTACCCACAGAATGCCAAATGGCTTATTTAAGAAAGAAAACTGCAACCCAATTGCTTATTCTGCAGAAACGAGTGCCTTGTTTTGTTTTATTTTTTTTGAAGATGAAGCATAGTTGAATCCAAAAATAATCTCTCCTGGTTTCCAATTCCTCTATTTTAAAACATGTACCAGAAAGTATATCACATGGTAGGCATGATTTTAGTTTGGGGGAAGGCGATCTAATTCACAATAATATACGATTGTAGCAAGTAAATGACTGATTCAATTTTTATGGGTTCAGTAGATAAGACTGAAGTTGTTTTTAATGTGGTGCTTAGAATTCACCAGAAATAAAGCCATTCTCTAATTAATGAAGGAAACATTAAAAATTTTAACGCTTCTGGACTGAGAAAATGAAAAAAAAAATGTTAATGCTTATCCAAATGGAATAAGAACAGAAGCTAGATCTTCCAACAAATTCACCCTTTCCTGTAGCAGAAATACATGCTGATGAGATCTTGTAGGCAACTGAAACAACTGTGCACTATCCCCAAATCTCAGTCTTGGAGAAGGTGGCTAGTGTTAGATAAAACTGTGTTAAGTCTCCACAGATACGGAAAGCCACCTGATGATTCTTTTGACATGTGGACTCAACTGAAACAATGTGATCTTCCCCTTCTTGAGAGCAGGGCACCGCCATCGACAACTGCACTGACAATGACAGCATTTACCGAGTTCCTACTATGAGCCACACGCAAGCCTCGCACAAAGACCCACAGAGCTGGGCAGCAGCACCTCTTCCACTTTCTAAGCGAGGAAACCCAAGCTTACAAAGGTACCCTGCCCAAACACTGAACTTTTCCGACTCTGTAGTCAAAGTGCTTTTACTTCTAGCCCAGACTTCCTTAATCCTTGATAAATACATTAGGGTCTTACATTTAAATTTCTCTCATCGGCCAGAGTAAGTAACACTCCTCCGGGTTTTTACTATCTTCATACATCGCTCATGGTTAACTAGAATGGCATTTACTAAATACTAAGAGAACATGAAAAATACACTATTAAAGTTCTTCTTCTTTTAAATGCTGTTGTTTCTTAAGAAAAACATTTTTGAAATTATTGGTACGATGCTGGAAATGCCCTGAATACTACCTTTGCCCAAAGTTAATGCTATTCTTTTGCGGGCACGCAGATTGATAAAGCCACCCTGCCCTCTAACCCAAACCTAATACCTTGACCTTTCATTACCCCCCAACTCCAATATATGTAATGTCTTCTGTCATATTTCATGTCAGTTCTGTCAGTACCTACGGATTGCTCATTCCTATATAACCCCTACTTCCGGTTAGTGTATTACTAACAGTAGAACCCATGCTCTCAGGTATAGAGACTTTATTATGGATAAAAATGCTTGAAAGCCATCTTGGTTTTACTTAATTCCGTACAGAAGTGAGAAGTGAGGGGAGAGTTCATTTTTATTTATCCTAAGAATCAATTAAAATTATAAATGGGGAAAGATATAGCCCAGGAGTTGAGAAATTAGGAGTCCTGGGTTTGAAACCTAGTGACTGCACGCTCAATCTTGCATCCCTCAATCTGTAAAATGGGGATAATTTTACCTATTTCAGAGTTGTTTGGGGGAGGAGAGCGTGATAAAATAATAAACAAAAATATCCAACACAATGGATGGAACACAGCAAGTATTCTCATACATTGTCATACCTGATTATTTTTCTGACAGATTATTTAAAATAACAAGGTGCTTTTTACATAAAATCTTTGAAACCCAAGCTAAAAAATAATACAGATAATATAGAAGAATAAATAGCAACAATAAAATAATTACCTAACACTTTTTGGCTTAAAGAACTTCTACTCACTGCTATATAAAAATAGAGAGAAACTGTTCAATAGCTGCCTAGTATATAAACATCATGCAGGTTGGTGTAAAGAAATTTTTCAGTGTTACTTCCTCCCTGTTATAAAACACCTGATTAAACCCAACATCATAGGTATGTTGGGCTGTGTGCTTAAACCTCAAACCTCAAACTGCACTATAAATTGGTTTATAAATGTTTGCCAATAAGTTCATTCACTCGATCATTCTATTATAAGTTAATTAAACAAGTATTTGTAAATTGCCTACAATAGACCAAGCTAGGATGTGCTTGGTAACAGGTCTGCAACAACAAATAAAACACAGTATTATAACATAAATGAAAGGGAGCCACATAAACAATTACAATAGAGTGTGTTATTGTCTAAAACAGGTGGAAGCACAGGGCTCCTAGGGGACCCAGCTGTGGGAAATACTATGTTCAGCTTTGCCAAGGGGACATTAACCAAGGTTTCCTGCAGGAAGTCCCTCAAAGATGAATACTAAAGAATGATGAGGAGAAAATAAGGAAAAGGGATTAGAAAGGGATCCAGGAGGAAGGAGCTCTATCTGACAGGCTGGAAGGTAAGAACAGCACAGAACAGTCAAGGAACTAAAACCATTCAATATGGCAGCAACAAAGAGTGTGAGACTGAGAATACATGGCCTGCGTGGGGAAGGATTATGAAAAGCCCAGGATGCCATCTTTTAGACATTTGGAATCAGTCTTAAGAGTTTTTAAATGATGTAGAAATACTGTCAGAACTGTGTTTTACAAATATCATTCTTCTTACAGGGTAGAGCATGGATTGGAAGAGTAAATTCTACAGTAGAAAAACCAACTACAAATGTCTTGGTGTGTTTCAAATAAGAACCAAAGTCAAATTGAACTGAAATAGTGCCAATGAGGGTGGTGTGAAAATGAAAATTGGGAGTTATAAAGGAGTTCAAATAAAAATGACTGGACATTAATTGGATGTACAAGGTAAGGAGGAAGGAAATCATTCAAGATGTCCAAAGTTTCTGTCTGGTTGTGAGGTGGGATGCATGGGAAACCCAGGCGATGGAGCGAGTTTGAACAGAAGTACGTATGTTTAACTTGGGAACTTGAAGTTAAATGTATCCATGAAAAATCCAGGTGAGTCAGCAGACATCTGGATAGTGGATTTTTGGATAGTGGATTCAGAGTTAAGGAAAAGCTCTTGTCTGGACATTTGGAGCTCTTCATCAAGAAAAGGAAGTTTAGAGAAGAAGCATTATGCCTCAGGAATCCCACCATAGTGATAATGGAATTAACAGATAATTGAGTTAAGAAGAGGAGCCTGAGAAGAAACAGCCAGGGAGGTGAGAGTATAAATCACCAAAGACGAAGGGAAAACTTCTGAGACAGGACTAGCCCACAGTGCACAATGCCAGGGGTGGTCAGGGAAGAGAAGAAAGCTGAGAACTGACAACTTCCAACATTCTTTTCTATAAATTCGTTCTACATTGTTTAGAACTGCTTACAAATATCTTAATCCAATCTTCGTTCCATCCTTAGAGTATTTTTTCAAAGTAGAAGGATAGAGGCGCCTGGCTGGCTCAGTTCCTAGAGCATGTGACTCTTGATCTCAGGGTCCTGAGTTCAAGCCCCACATTGGGCCTAGAGCTCATGTAAGAAAAAAAAAAAAAATAATAGAAAAAACCTAAACAACTTACCATTACAAAGAGACTGCGTTAAGTGCATTTTAATGTCAATTGGTACTCAACAGTGATAAAACTAAATTCATCCCACCTGAAAAATTATTCAATAGTATTGTGATATAAAATTAAGTAAATAAAATTTGGTAAGTCCTAGTGGTCACAGAGAGTATATTTAATGTTTAAAGATGCAGGAGAGTTCCAAAACAGAATAGCTCAGTGCCATATGTCAGAGCTACTCTAAACAAAGAAATTGCATACACCATGAAATACTATTGACGTCTCAATCCACAGTAGCCTATTTGCAAAGTATTCACTTACTACTGAATTTATGCATAGTCAATAAAAGATTGAAATTTTATGATCCATTAACAAAGATGAAAAAATTAAATAAAATTGTGAAGACATTGCTAGAAGTATTAAATAATTTACCTCCGATTTGCACATGCTGAAAATTCAGGGGGGAAATACTCAAAAAGTTATTAGAACTACAGTGACTTAAAGTATTTTGAAATCAAAAGCTACCATTAAATACTCTGCAGACCTTTTTAAAAGTTATTTTTAAGTCTTCATATTTGTGAATAGTTTAAAGATTTTACTTCTAGTGATGAGTTATATGTAAATTAGTGTTTTATCTAAGGATATTTTCTATAAAGTGGTTAAAGGATTCCCAAATAATTTTTGACATATTTCAATATATGTGTAAACTAATATATATGAAGACTGTTAGATTTCAGAAGGAAAAAAAAAAAGCTGTATTCAGAGATGTGCCACACGTCACACCTAAAGTTGAATTGTAACTTGTACTGTAATGCTGTTTTTGCAAATTTTAATAAAATAATGAAAATATACTTGGAAATAACCACTCAACTTTTAGTGCCTTTCATCCAAAATGTCAAATGCCTTAGTAATAGCAAAAAAATCTGATAACATTTAGAAGCAGTATATAAGAGAATATAAATACATATTTAAGAATATCCTCTATCTCATCGTGTATCTGTCCCTCTTTGAACACTCCTGGTTACCAAAACACTCTCTAAATAATTCTGTTAGAAAGATCTTCCTTGGGCACCTGGGTGGCTCAGTGGGTTAAAGCCTCCACCTTCGGCTCAGGTCATGATCTCAGGGTCCTGGGACTGAGCCCTACATCCGCTCTCTGCTCAGCAGGGAGCCTGCTTCTTCCTCTCTCTCTGCCTGCCTCTCAGCCTACTTGTGATCTCTCTCCCTCTGTGAAATAAATAAAATCTTAAAAAAAAAAAAAAAGATCTTCCTTACATTGAGCTGAAATGTGCTTCCCTTTACCTTCCACTCTTTACTTCTCTTTTCCTTGGAACAATAAAGAATAAGTCAAATTTGTCTTTCATATGACAGCTGATATTTGAAGACTGCTGATGTGTCATATCTTTTTCAGTATTTTAAATTTCACCCCATTTAACATTTCCATATTGGCAACATCTTTTTGGCCACCCTTGATGTGTTCAAATTATTTGTTGTGCCTCTTAAAAGACAATTTCCAGAACTAAATATAATACTGAGGATGGAGATGCAAAACAGATTAGGTGAACTGATCACATTTATGGGTATAATCAGAAAGCAAGAGGGACGCCCAGGTGGCTCAGTCAATTGAGCCTTCGGCTCAGGTCATGATCCCAGAGTCCTGGGATAGAGCCCCACATCAGGCTCCCTGCTTGGTGGGGAACCTGCTTCTCCCTCTCCCTCAGCCCTTCCCCTGCTTGTGCTCTCTCTCTGTCAAATAAATAAATAAAATCTTTAAAAAGAAAAAAGAAAGAAAGCAATATGCCACATGAAAGGAAAGATAAATGGTTCTAACATTGGGGTAGAGGGTAGAGAAATAAAGAAACAGAGACAGTCCTCAGCCTTACTAAGGTTTAGTTTAGATTAGATCTCACTAAGATTCTAATGTTTACATTCAAAGTCAAGATACATCCATGACAAAAATAAATAAATCATGTCTCATTCCTCATTAGGAACAGAAGAGTGAATAAGGTGTTGTTATATCACCTGCTACTAAAATAATATTAGGGATTGTCTGCACATACATATATAGGTATAGTTTTGAAAAGAAGTGTTCATGTGAGAAGCTGTGCAAAAGGCAGAATTTGTCCAACCAAGAAAGACAAGTGGAATGAATCCATTTTATTCCAGGCAAAATAATTCTATTGAAAAAAAAATAACAACGTTGAAGAAAATAACAAGATCCTATTACCAAGTCAGGCTCTAACCCCAAGTCTGCCACACCACTCATTTGAATGATCCTTCAATATCACATGCTTAAAATTTTCCACATACACTAATGTCCCACCACTTCTTACTCAAAACACTCTGTCAAGTGTCTTCCCACACTGCCTTTTAAGAGAACTAATACTATCAGTTTCATCTGATTTAGATATTTATTTCATATTTGCCAGAAGATTCTGGCCAATGTTTTTGAAAGCACATTTAACTATACCATATGCCTCCTTAAATCATCTCTATCAAACAAGCTGTAGGATAAGGCTCTGGTTCATTCTGTTCTGTTTTTCTTTCTTCACAATGTGTTTATGTATATTTACCCAATTTGCTCTGTTCTTCTTGCCAAATTACAGGTTTGAGATCTCAACTATTGCAGAGCAGCTGTGCTATTGTTGATGTCTCACTCAACAAAGGTCAGAGGAGAAGCCTGTCCTGCAAGGACTGATGACATCTGCGCATTAAGCCAGGAGGCGAATGCCCTACGGGGGGAAGGATTCAAGGCTCTTCACAGAGTCCTTCCTATTCACACTTAAGACATTATGGTACAAAGGAGCCACTGGCAGAAATAAACTCCCAAACAATCTACAGATTTTTCTTGGTGAGATCATCTGTTTAATCATATGACATTTTAAAATTAAATTGTGTCCAATGAAAGAAATACAAAAGAACAACCTCATTACTACCACCTTTACATTCTTCTTGTTTAAGTACTAAGAATCCATCCACCTCAGAGGCACCTGGGTGCCTCAGTGTGTTAGGTGTCTGCCTTCAGATCAGGTCATGACCTCAGGGTCCTCGGATCAAGCCCACGTTGGGCTCCCTGCTCAGTGAGAGGGTCTGCTTCTCCCTCTCCCTCTGCCCCTTCCCTCCTCCTACTGCCCATCCCCGCCTCCCCGCCCATGCTCACTCTCTCCCACTCTCTCTCCTGCTCTCTCTCTCTCTCAAATAAATGAATATAATCTTAAAAAAAAGGAATCTTCTCCATCTGGAAGTCTATATCAAATAAATTTGATAAACAGAGATCTCTTTCAAAGACAGTACTTCAAGGGCCCATTTCAAGAATGCTAACCACCAGTACACCTGGTTAAGAGTTGCCCAGATATCTTTAACCTTTGTTTACTTCACAATACCAATTTTCAAATGCAAACCTATGGTCCCAGCTCCACTGCTATATTCTTTGTCCCCATCTCCCCAAGTAAAGCAACTTCACATTAACCCTCTTAAAACTGAAATTCACAAGCCTTTAGGTTTCTGAAAGAATAATCCTGAAAATAATCCTGAAAGAATAAACCAAATGGAATTCAGGAAGTAACATAAAGATGAGAAAGGAGCTGATAGAGTGGGCTAATGAGATGAGGCACGTGTCCACGGATCCAGCTCTGAGACTATGCACCTGGCTTTGAGGCTGTCTATGTAGGGTTACTGCACCGGGGTGCTGTTAATTATTTAAGTAACAGAACAGGGGGAGCCATCACCACATCTGTCACCCTCACACAGGAAAAACCTTCACTCATTGTTGGGCCAGATGTGTTTATTTGAAACATAGACTAACTAGCTACTTAATGGGTTTGAATCCTTAGCCAAAAGCTAATTAGGCAAACATATTAAGCATCAGTCACCTTACAAGGCTAAACTGTTTCCATTGTGTTGATTTTAATCCAATCTCATAAGAGAGCTCATCACCTACAAAAGTATCTGAAGAGAAGTCAAGGCAAAGGAAAGGTCCAAATTACTTGCAACATACTTAGAAGAACAATAATGATGTCCCCAAATGCCCAATACATTAACAAATAAAATCTTCTCATGCTTTGCCTCAGTGGTATCATGTACTTGCTACCAAAGAAAGAAAGAATGAAAGGCCAAAAATAATTATCTTAGACAGATCTCCTTCTTCCCCAAATTCTGTTTGCTTGTAGGTGAAATATTAATGTCAAAAGCCAAACAAATGATGACTTCTCATGTCTCACATTTATTATGCTTTATTTAATTCTTTAAAATGACATCACCTGGGTTTTTAGCCAATCTACAAATCACTGAAGAACATCAGCAGTTTCTACAGTAGTCTCTTCATTGAGAGTGCAGAAAGGCAAAGTCTAGAGAAAACAAATTCAGTATCTGGGTAGAACAGGCATATTGCATTTTATAACTACTCTGGGATAGAACAGACATATTGCATTTTATAACTACTCTGGAGAAGAAAGTAAACTGTCTTCCTAATCCAATCACTGCTATTAAAAAGCCAAGATAGTTTTCAGTTCTCTTAAATGGCATGCCACCCCAAAAAGATTCTGGTCATTTCTCTCCAACCTGATATAAACCCCTGCCCCTTCCCCAGCAATCAAAGGTATTCTTTTTGCTTTTTATATAATTAGTAATTCAAAATGCTTGAGAAAAATGCATACAATCTCTCCTCTAACAAACATTTATGACTTTGTTGTGTGTCAGGCATAGTGCTAGGTGTTACAAACAGAACAAGAAACAGAACAAAATTTATCCTAGCAGGATACGCAAGAACAAACAAATAAATGCATGGGAGAAAAAATTAACCAGGAAAGAGGGAGTGCCAAGCTTAAGAGGGGGGGAGACTGTATTGATTAAATAGGGTGGACCAGGAAGCATTTCCCAAGAAGGTGATATTTGAACAAGGTTTGAAGAAGGTTCAAGTGAATGAGGAGAAGGGCATTTCAAGCAGAGGGAACAATGAGTGGAAAAGTGTCAGCATGGTTAAGGAACAGCAGAGAGACCGGTATGACCATGACAGAAGGGAGGGGCAAAGGAAAACGGAGCAAGGGGGGCCAGATCCTATAGAACCTTGTAGAACACTGCAATATTTAGGTTTTTCACTCTGTGTGGAAAGTATCAAGGATTTTAAGTAGAGGGGTGACATAAATGACCTGTCTCAACAGGATCACTCCTGCTGACGACAGAAGCAGAAAAACCAGGAGAAGCTAATGAACCTCGTATATTTTACTTTCTCCTGCTCTATATGCGAGATCAATATAAAGTAATCCTGTAACTTATTTACTATCCTACACATATTGTATTCCCTACTGTTGGGTTAGGGAACATCTGAACTGTCTCCAATCATTTCCTTCATAAAACAGAGGGTAAAAAAAATCGCAAATGGAAAAACTAAATTACTAGACATTATCTGTGTTTAGGTGATTTAAATAAATCCTCTTCTTCCAAACTAAATATCCCATATTTTAACCAGCTATCGTTATGGTTTATTGCCACATCAAAGATCATGAGAAAAGAGACATTAACAGGACCTGGATACAAATTAAAGCACAAATATTTTCTAGTCCAAGGCATGCCTTGTTGAGCCATGTTCCTTCTGTTCTTTAATATTGATATTTAAATACCATAGGAATTAATCAAAATCTCACTTTGGCACTCATGTTTGTGTGTATATGTGCGTATGTGCATGTATATATGTAACATTCTAAAGTTTGAAATAATGATTGTAGCTCTGATTATTTAAAGGCTCTAGCAATAGTTCTCATACTCACCCAGATAAATATTTATAGAACTTTTAATCAATATTTAAGAAACAAGATAAAGCAGATGTTAGCATTTTCAACCTACTAAGACTATATTATGTATAGTGATAGTACTAATCAGAGTGGTTTGCCTAAAGCTTACTATTTCATGTTCACCCTGTACATTAAAAAAAAAGAGGTGGTAAAATAATTAATATATATTTTTCACCATTTCCTAATAATTTGTAGCTAACATGTTTTTGAAATGTTTTTAAGGAAGTACTTACTCTCCCACTTTATTCAGGGCAGGTGCAGGACAAAGCATAGAATTAAGGTCCACACTTACTGGATTAACACCTAGAAAATAAAATCCCACTGAATTAATATAGAGCTTTATGTATCTCACACGTTTTCATTAATATTATAAAAAACCTAATGGCAATCAGGGGTCAAGGGTGAAACATTAGATATATTAGCATAAAAAACTGAATAGATTCTCACCTAAAAAGAGAAGGAAAAGAAAATGAAAAAATAGAGACCATAAACCTCATTGTTATACAGTATTGGCAAATTATAAGTTATGGTTTTTTATTAGACTAAATTCAAAAATATTTATAGGTACCATAAAAGTATCATCTTTTTCATCTCCAGTTTTCAAATATCTTAGGCTTTGAGGGATAAATAATATATATTTTAAAAACGGAATTTAAAAATAATGGAGAGATGGGGCGCCTGGGTGGCTCAGGAGTTAAGCATCTGCTTTCGGCTCAGTTCATGATCCCAGGGTCCTGGGATCAAACCCCACATCAGGCTCCTTGCTCAGTGGGAAACCTGCTTCTCTCTTTCCCACTCCCCCTGCTTGTGTTCCCTCTCTCACTGTGTCTCTCTCTGTTAAATAAATAAAATCTTTAAAAAATAAAAAAATAAAAAATAAAAACAATGGAGACAGATGAATATCCAAGAAAGAATGAATTTATTTCAAGAGTTTAATAAGATAGTTGTATCTTACAATAAATAAATAAATTTCATAAAACTAAATGCTTAAATTGCCCTAATAATTTTTATGGGGAAAAAATCTGGCCTATAAATATTCAGAAAAGTTACATAATCAAATGGATAAATGGATAATCCTAGAATGTGAGGGATGAAAATACAATCTGAGTCCACCTATTTCTTTCTTTTTTTTTTTTTTAAAGATTTTATTTATTTATTTGACACACAGAGAGAGCTTACAAGTAGGCAGAGAGGCAGGCAGAGAGAGAGGAGAGAGGAGGAAGCAGGCTCTCCGCCGAGCAGAGAGCCCGATGCGGGCCTCGATCCCAGGACGCTGAGATCATGACCTGAGCCGAAAGCAGAGGCTTTAACCCACTGAGCCACCCAGGCGCCCGAGTCCACCTATTTCTTTAGTGATTTACTTTCATAAACTTAATCTTGCATAGCAAAGAAAAAAATATGCTTATACTATAATTGAATATATACTCAAAGGGAGTCAGGTAAAGCTAACTCTTAGATTCAGATGAATAAAAATAGAGTTATTTTATCCTCTTCAATTGTGGAATCTACTCTGAAGAGTTTGGTACAAATATTATTGTCTTGCCTTACCAAAATGATGATCCTAACAGGAAAGAGAGGAATTAATTATGACATTTACCATGCTGAGATCCTCACCACGTTAATGCAACAAACACACACTGAACAGTTGCTGTGTACATAACCAAAGCCGTGCTATTGGAGTGTTCAGTACCATCAGAAAAACAGCAAAACTGTACATGAACCTCTCAAAAAATAATTCTACCAGAGTTCACAGAGTTACAGCATCTGCCTTGCAGATTAAAATCTCAGAAGCCAATATAATCTTCGATAAGAAAAAAAAATGTCTTAAAAGAGACCCAAAATGTTCAGAATATTAAGATCTATTGAAGGAGTTTTTTGCAGAATGGAGACAAAAACATTATATTCTCTGCTGTTTTGAAAGCCACATTAGAGAAAATAAAACCTAATTGCATAAATATGATAATTATCAACAAATAGCCCTGAGCAGGTGCTGGAGATCAAAATATGTGAAATTTATAAAAATATAAAATACATAAAATATCTATAAGACAAAAAGCCTGTGTCTAGGAGCTGATGGCCAAATTACTGGGAAATTAGATAAAGAAAATGAGTGAGAATAAAAGAAGGCAAAAAGCAGTAGAATAGTCCAAGAGAGTTAGATTTTCAGGCAAGAGTGATAATAAATAAATCTGGAGAAAGAGGCAGTTAAATCCAGCAGTTGATGTCATCCACACAGAGTACAGTCAGGAAAACTGGGTTCAACTCCGCTCTGCCCTTGACTGGCTGTGTCACCAAAGGCAAATTATTTCACTCTTTCAGCCATTAGACCATCACCTGTAAAATGAAGCTTCTTAGGACAGGGTTCAGCATTTCTTAAGTTATAAACAAAGGCTGTAATCATTAACAAAACTAATTATTATTACTATTTGTACTATCACTGGACTTCATTTTTTCCTCCTGTGATTAAAAAATACAGCATGGTTGATTTCAGTTGGAAAGAAGAGGAAAAGAAAACACTTAATGTTTGCATGCTATGCGGATATTCAAGCAACAGAGAGATCATGGGGAACCTACTCCTTGTGTGTGTTTCATTCACAGTGTAGGTACAGAGAACACTCCCGTCCCGACTGCCCAAGTTGAATCCTCTTCCAGACAAAACAATCTGAAATTCATCTAGGAGAAGAAAAACAAACATTTTAATCCCTGCTTTACAAAAAAAAAAAAAAAAAGACATAATTTGAAAGTGTCATGTCGCTCAGAATGAATTTCTTCATAGCATTAAGCCCACTAGTAACAATGAAGACATTGCTTTATTTCCAACTCTCTTTCTTGGACCCTCTAGTGAAATTCAGGGAAGATATCATTTATTGCCACATAGAAAGGCATTATTTTATTTTTTAAACAAAGTGTTTTCCAATAGTAACCAGGATATAAGAAGTGAAGCCTAACAGTTATTCCCACATACCACAGAAACTTCCCCTCATCCCATCTTCTCTATCCCCAGAAAAAGAAGAAAGGAAGGAAGGAAGGAAGAGAAAGGGAGGGAGGGAGGAAGGGAAAGAGAGAGAGAAAGAAAGGAAAGAAAGAAAGAGAAAGAAAGAAAGAAAGAAAGAAAGAAAGAAAGAAAGAAAGAAAGAAAGAAGAGAAAAGAAAAGAAATGAAAAGAAAAGAAAAGAAAAGAAAAGAAAAGAAAAGAGAAAAACTTCCCTAAATTCTATCCTTAGGAAAATACCAGCAGGAAAGAAGCTTCTTTGTCTTTCTCTACTCTCAGATATTAAGGTATGAGAATGCAAAGAAAATTACTTATTCACGTTCTTTGTTTCTTAGAACTGTCATGTGTTGTATTTTCTTTAATCTCTGACACCCATACAGAGTTCTTTAACGGTTTCCTGATGTTTCTAATCCCAGTTTCATTCTCTGTTGCATACAAACTCCTAACTCACCAAACGTCATGCATTTTGGACTATTAACAATCTATGACTAGTCACTAAAGAAAGTTTATTCAACTTACTGCTTAGGACTCTATATAAAAGGAGCAGTCACTAAATGTTAGAGAATAAAATGAAATGCTAGGAAAACAGGTTAACCGATCAAATTATCTTGATTGGCATTTAACTGCTTGCTGTTTAGCTGTAAAATGGTATGTTAACTATTTTAACAGTGATTAACTCTCAGTCTTCTCAATCTCCTATCTACCATAATATAACATGTATATAGTAGTTTTTTTGAGGAAGAAAATATTGCTACTCCACTCTTCATTAAGTATACTATAAAAGAGGACGCCTGGGTGGTTCAGTGGGTTAAAGCCTCTGCCTTTGGCTCAGGTCATGATCTCAGGGTCCTGGGATCGAGGCCCACATCGGGTTCTCTGCTCAGCGGGGAGCCTGCTTCTTCCTCTCTCTCTGCCTGCCTCTCTGCCTACTTGTAATCTCTCTCTCTGTCAAATAAATAAATAATCTTAAAAAAAAGTATACTATAAAAGGAATTTCACTTATAAAGTTTAGGTAAAACTTAAAATGTGACTCACCAAAAAGAACATGGCTTTAGAGTCGGACAGACAAGAATTAATTAGGACAATTCCTAAAGCAAATACTGAACCACTCACCCTCAGTTTCATCATCTGTGAACCAGGGATTATAAAACTGTCAAACAGTATTGTTATGAAGATTAGGTAAAATCATAAAGGCAAAGGGATGCTCTGGGATGTTCAAATGCACTATTCCCCTTCAATATCTCAATGACCATTAACTAGGGAGTCTACAAGATACAGAACTTAAGATCATCTCCAGCGGTTGGGAGGCTCTGTGGGAAATTACACAGCACATTTCCTCTTCTACTAGACCTAATAGTCTTCCTTTTCTAGATTAAAATGAACTCAAAGTCAGCCTTGAAGAAGAAACAGAATGGGCCAGAGAGTATCACATTCTCCTTGGGTAGGAATGGCTTGGAAGTGCTAAAACCTGAGTTTGTTCTTAGCACCAGCTAATGAAGCCACCTGCTTCTTCCCGCCACTCGCCCATCCATCACTTCTGTATGCCCTGAGCAGGTGAGAACAGTACTTTGGCTAGGTCATCAAAGCACGGAGCTCAGAGTCCACAGATACATGACTGTTTGTATAATCAGATAAAAGAAAAAAAAATCTCATATTTTATTTTACTTGTCATATGAAAGGTCTCAAACATGAACTAAATATACAGAAAATTCTAAAAGCCTGTCACACAATATGTTCATTATTTAAAATAACACTCCAATCTTAAAAAATTTGAATTTAAAATAGAAATATTTCAAGGAATTATTTAAAAATTCTTACAGAAAAGGATGCCAAAAAAGTTAATTTTGTTATTCTCTTTCCAACATGAGTTTCAAATCATATAATTTAACTAGGGGGAAAAAATACAATTTCTTACATGGTATTTTTAAATTCTAACCACTTACCCCCCACACAGACACTTGAAGGCCACAATTCCAGGATTTCAGTGCATGACCGATCGAGTATCTAAAAAGGAAAAAAAGAAGACCAAGATAGAGAATTAAATTCTAACATGTAAAGTGAATTATAAGATTGCTAATAATCTTAGGTCTTCCTTAACTTTAATAGATGGCATAGAAAATCTATTAATTATCATATATACAGTTCTCAGAAAATTTCTGTGCTGTCCTTCAGTATATATTCCAAGACTGAATTCTGTAGGACTCCTTATTTGATTAGAGTAAATACAGATAAGCACAGATAGAGCAGATGTTAAGCTCAACGTCTGGGAGCCCTGAACACAAAGACAACTACACTTTCTCGGTGGCCGTAATTTTTTTTTTTTAAAGATTTTATTTATTTATTTGACAGACAGAGATCACAAGTAGGCAGAGAGGCAGGCAGAGAGAGAGGAGGAAGCAGGCTCCCCGCCAAGCAGGACCCTGAGATCATGACCTGAGCTGAAAGCAGAGGCTTTAACCCACTGAGCCACCCAGGCGCCCCATCGGTAGCCATAAAATCTATGCTGTCTTTCCCTATCGGGCAAAAACAAGAGAGCAAATCAGACCTCCTGTTCAATTATGCTAATTTAATATGTTTTTTATTAAGAGGTTCAATAAAATATCAATAAATAAACACTTCTTTATTTGAGTGTGGCATTTCTATTCGATGTCTCAGCCTCAATTCCCACAGATGCCAATCCTCCTTACATGCACCAAACGTTACACTTGCAGAACACAGGCTCCTTGTATGAACCAAATATGACCCTCAAAAACACAGACTCTGCACTCCAGCGTTCCCAGAGCACAGGAACAGAATGGCTCTTCTTAGCTTGTTCCGAGAAACAGAAACCACCATACAAGGCCCAAGGCTACAAGTGAAAAACAACAATGATGCAATAAGCAGCTCCTAATGGACACAACAAGCCCGTCTTTATTTTTAGAACTGCTCTGCACTACATTATCAAATTCAGACAAATTCCAGATGATCTTTGGACGGCATTCCTTTCTTGACAGAGCTGAAGATGGATAATGCACAGTGGGCTCCAGCATCTCCTCCTCATAACTGGAACAGGAAGGAAGGAAACAGAAAGGCTTTCCATGCTTTCTTGAATAACAGTAGATGGATAAATTGTCAGACTCTAAAACCCAGCTGGGAATTTCTGTCACTGAAGAGGCATCACTGAGAAGAGAATCATTTGTACTTTTTAAGATACCTTCCCCAGTGAATCTACTTTTTACAAAGCAATTGAAGCTTAAGTTATTGGGGAAAAAAATAGAGTACAATTTTGTCTGAGAAATTCTGGAGGTCTATTTAAATTCAGGAATGACCAGAGATTGATTCCACAGTCACCCAAAGACCTTCCAGCGCCCAAAGACCTCCTCTTCATCTGCTATTTTATCTCCTATAATCAATACTCACTCCTCTCGGGAGTATGTACCATGGTCCAATTAAGAATTGGGGAGAGAACTGAGGACCATTGTCAAAGGTTGACACAACTCTTGGAGGGGAAGCATCCCAAATCAACAACATCCTTAAATATTTTAACACCATACAGGTAACAAGACTCTGAAGGGAACAGAACAGAAAAGTTTTGCTAAAGGAATATGGAGCTAAAAAGGTTCCAACTGACAAAAATGGAGCATTATAGCTTTGGCTTTGGCCAATCCGAGATAAAAGAACAGGAAGCCATGCAAATCAAAGGGTCAAAGGAAAACACAAAGCCTCCACATCAATTTTACTTGCCAGCAAATCTGAAGAATTTATTTTAAAACAGACCCCATTAAGGAGGCTCCAATGAAGGAAAATCTTTCAGTTCACCATTTCTTTATTAGTTATTTTAGACACATCTCTAGTGGCATTACTGAAAAATGTTTCAAGCATCAAGAAAAATTATGAAAGGTTTAAAGATTGAATCCATTGGAAATCGCAACCGTTTTTTAAAGATTCCTTAGAATAAGGTACATGGAGAAATTATGAAATTTTCCAAAGGCCATGTCAAAGAAGATGCAACCCAGAATGACCAGTGTGACTTTCTAAAATTGTGTTGGTTTTCTCTCTCCTACCAATATTGACCATAAATAAATCAGATCTCAAAATATTTAAGATACATGTGTGTATTTTGATTTCCTCTTTTAATTTGATGTAATCCAATGAATAGCTTTAAAATGATAGTTCCTGGGGTGCCTACATGGCTCAGTAGGTAAAGTGATTGGCTCAGGTCATGATCTCAGGGTGGTGGGATCAAGGCCCACCCTGGGCTCCATTCTGGTAGTGGAACCTACTTGAGATTCTCACTCCTTTTGTCACTCTCTAAATATAAACAAAGAAACAAACAAACAATAAAAATCCAAAAATAAAATAATAATTCCGACAGCAAGATCAAATGATCGGGTCTTGTGGCGCTCTCCTGAGGACTGGAGAATAAACACCTTTAAGGACCATTGTTGCTATACATTTCTGAAGCCAGTCCCTGTTAATCCCCTGTAAGGTACTTTCACTTTAAAGAAAAGGTTCAAGATCATTTAGAAATTTATTTTCGAGTCTGAGAATAAAGAAATCAAGTTACGTTACACAGAAACTAAGAATAGCTAAAGATTGGTTAAATATTGCAGTAAATTGTATAATATACATTTATACCTCAGAATACATTTATATTAGTTTAATATTTGTATTTATTTTAATAAAATGAATTTTGCAGAAATGATAATACTGAATGGAAAAGTGACTTGAGGAACACATTCATTGAAAAGCAAGACCATGAGTCATAAAAGTGGCATCACCACCTGAAGGAATCCAGTTGAATTCCCCACAGGACATTACCTGCCCTTCTGTAAAGTTCGTTGTAATTTTTTTTTTCCTCTGGACTTTATGTTAAATTAGTTGGGTATATGAATCACCTCCGCTATTGGAAGACAAACTCTTTGAGTATAGAAAGAGGATATTATACTGTATAATCCTCTAGCACAGCAAGACCAGCACATTGTTCTGTACACAGTACAACCAATAAATGTTTAGGGGATACAGATTGCATGAATTAATGAGAATATTAAAAATATCTATCTAATAAGCAAGTCAACAACCATATTGTGACTAAGATCAGGCAGAATAAAGTTATGTGAAAAAGCATCTATCCCTCCAATAAATTGTGACTGCCGGAAATCCAGAAACCCGTAATGTGAAACAAAGTTCACCCAAACCACTTCCAAATGAAAAACAATAAAAGAGAGGGAAAGAGAATGTGGTGGGAAGGAAGAGAGAAAAGAAAAATGTGTGCCTTTTTAAAAACTAAAATTTGTCCTAAATTTGGCTTTTCCATCTAGAGTTTACCATCTAAAGTCCCTATATTAAGAAAATAACTAGAAGTCAAAATAATTCAATGTTTGTATGCAGATAGTTTCCATCATTAAATTTTTTAAACAATAAGTTCCATAAACATGAAATAGTTCATAATCTATTCTCAGTACAAGCAATTGTGTATAAGTTACATGTTCAGGATACCAAAATAGGTCTATTATATTAAAATTCTCATCACTAAATGACAACTGACAGAGAGGACAAATATTTTAAACACTCTAGTTAATTTTTACCAAATTAAATACTGTTATTGATTGATTGCACATTGGATCAGGTGTCCCATCTACAATAATTGACGTATTATCTTTCATACTCTGCACTTCCATCATCGCACAACAGAGCATCTTGTAAGGATGTTTCCTCAAATATGTGTTGCCATCTGTCTTCATTATATCTCAATAGAAACAGAAAATAGTTTCCACTAAAGGTCGGCCTTGGTTGACATCAGAGAGAGCTAATAGCACCATAGACCAAATTTAAAGACAAGCCAAATGCTATTAATAAAACCAGGGCACTGTAAGGCATGCACACACTAGATGCAAAATTGCATCATTGGAGATTTTGAAGTCCATTTATATATCTATATGGATAAATTGGCAAAGAACTTGATGCTTACCATGAAAAAGAAGTATACTACCGAAGCATCTGTTCACTCACAAGCATCTGTTCACTCAAAAAGTAATATTACTGTTAAGGAATAATTACAAATGAAAATAACAGGTACATTATTACTTACTCCCTACTTTTAAGTCTTCAAATATTAATATGGATAACAAAAGTCAAATTTACTAAAAGTCAAACTTCCTAAATTTAGTACAAGTATCGGGAGTCAAAAATGCAAAAGAACTTCTAACAATGGTAGTAATAATCATCATTTGGAGGGAACTTATTATGTTCCAGAAACTGTGCTAAGCACTTTAGCTGAATTTCTTCAGTTAATCCTCTCAAGTCTTATGAAATAAATAATATTTTATCCCCACTTTATAGATGAGAAAACTGAGGTTTTAGAGAGGTCTTTTTAATTTTAATTTTTTAAAGAATGATTAGGTTTTTTTTAAAGATTTTATTTATTTATTTGACAGAAAGAGAGAGAGAGATCACAAGAAGACAGAGAGGCAGGCAGAGAGAGAGGAGGAAGCAGGCTCCCTGCTGAGCAGAGAGCCGGATGCAGGCCTAGATCCCAGGAGCCTGACCAGGGCAGAGGCTTTAACCCACTGAGCCACCCAAGCACCCGAACGATTAGTTTTGAAATAGCAAAGGCAGATCTTCTCAGGTTTGACTGACTCTAAAGCCTGTTCTAACCAGTGCACTCTGCTACCCTCCAGGCTTGTGACAGTCTAACCACTATAAAATCTAATGTCTAACATACTAGTAAAAATTTATCTGCCTGTTTTGCCTTCATTCCTTTTATACTATAAAATCATTCTAAAATCTACCTTATTTCTTATCTTCAAAAGTATGTCACTAAGCTTTCACCTAGATTTATTGGGGATTTTATAGATTTGTTTTAAAATTCCCAATTCAAAGGCACCTGGGTGGCTTAGTCGGTTAAGCATCCGACTCTTGATCTCAGCTCAGGTCTTGATCTCAGGGTCGTGAGTTCAAGCCCCATGTTGGGCTCCATGCTAGGTGTGGAGCCCACTTCAAAAAAAAAAAAAATCCCAATTCCACTGATATGAATAACTCAACATTTTAAATCATCTTATGAATTAGTAATATATAGGATATGCAAATGCTTAGGGCCCTCTCTCCTTTGATTAATTTCCCCTCTATTGTCTTATTTTAGTATTGCTTTCTATCTCAAATTTGTTTTGAACAGATAAAACACTTGTACTTTTCACTTCTCAGAATAATCCAGAACCTAAAAGACAAGAGATACTACACTAGAACAACTGAAGGTCCTAACTCTGGTTTGGGGGCACAGCAAGCACTTGGAAAAAGAAAATCAAACTGTGTTTAGAAAAATTAATTTGTTATCCAAGCATATTTTTTTTCATAAAAGCAATAATGTCAATGCCATTTAAGGGCATTTAGGTTTCATACATTTCCAGAACTTGCCTGAGTCCTATGAACAGAAAGGATATTCAGAGCCAAGAGGCAGAAGGTTGGGGGTTTTTGTTTCATTTTCTTTTGTTTTTCTCCATTTTTTCTGGACATGGAACAGACTTTAGGTGAATTTTTCATACAGAATAAGTTAGTCTTTCTCTCTCCCTCACTCATTGTCTCACTTAAGTTGCTAGACACACACGGACACTCCTTTTCTAAACACAATCATTATCCAGGTTTTCTACTACCCCAAATATTCCATTTCAATGTAGCTGCTCTCATTTCATACTAACACATGAATGCAAATACATGAAATGATGACTCTTCAAACAACCTAGATAGGGTTATACCCTGAAGAGAAAATTTTTAGACCACGAAAATCCCTATGCATGGAAATTCTGACAGCATAACCATTTAATAAAGGAAGAAATACAAGCAGCATGAGGGAAAACGTTTTCTAAAATGGGATGCCCAGGAGTGCCTGGGTAGTTCAGTAGGTTAGGCGTCTGCCTTTGGCTCAGATCATGATCCCAGGGTCCTGGGATGGAGCCCGGTGTCAGGCTCCTTGCTCAGCAGGGAGCCTGCTTCTCCCTCTGCCTCTGCCTCTGCCTGCCACTCCCCCTGCTTGTGCTCACTCTCTCTCTCTGTCAAATAAAAAATTTTTAAATGGGATGCCCACATTGGAAAATGAGGTCTGCTTCTATGTCTGCTGGATAGAGATCTGTTCCTCTCCTGTTCTTTTCTTGGTTTCTTTCCCTCTTATGTATATTTGTGAACCACAGAGTCTTTAAAAACTTTTTAACCTACAGTTGCACCCACAGGGCACAGGTTGGGTGGAGATGAAGGGGTGAACTCCAGGAGAGAGAGGTTCAGGCAGAGTAGCTGTTGGTATATACAAGACCATTAGCAAGACTCGTGTTTATAAGCCAGTACAAATCAATAATAGAGAAGTTAAAATACATAGAATTCTAAATTCCAGTACCTGGTATAAAAATTCTACACCCCAACATGTTGTCCCAAACTGTGAATTTAATGCCTAAAGATGGTTTTATATATTTAATCTCTATAATCACAGTCACTGTCCTTTCTTATTAACAAAACATTCTGTCCTATTGAAAAATCTATTTGTTTTGGGACACCTAGGTGCCTCAGTCAGTTAAGCCTCAGACTCTTGGTTTCGGCTCAAGTTGTGATCTTAAGAATCGTGGGATGGAGCCCTGTGGAGGACTCTGTGCTCAGTGCTGAGTCTGCTTGGGATTCTCTCCCTTTCCCTTTTCTCTACACCCCCACTCCCCGCGCCTTTCCTATGCACGCCAGCACACACGGTAGCACACACTGCACACACACTTTTTCTCTCTCTCAAATAAATAAATATCTTTAAAAAATAAAATAAAAAATAACATGTGTTTGTCTTGAATGCTTCCTTTTAAATGTGTGGTAAAAAGCCTGCCCTGTACTACGATAATAAAGTCGAAACCCAAATATTACCCCCCTTCCAAGTTGTTTGGGATAAAAGAGCATTCACTCTTACGAATTAAAATTATTTTCTGTTGTTTCTAACTGGTTGTGTCCAATTTTAATTCATTCTTTGTGCAGTTCTGATTACCCAAATACTCTCGTTAGTTCGGTGTACCCCGCAAATACTAATTTCATGGAATTTCTCTATTTGGCAAGGGAAAGGGATAGAAGAAGACAAGGTTATTTGTGCCTCCCTCTGGGTTAGGTTTTGCTTAGCAATAAGACCAGATGCAGCCTTAGGAGTCAGCCCTGACCTTGTGCCTGCTGGCTTCTCTGAGATTATAGATGTTTGGCAGAAGATCAAAGTAGATCCCATCGTTGCAACTACTGAATAATAATCAGGTAAAGTGGCAGTATTATCAAGGAGTCATCTATAGCAGAAATAACCAGATAGCACCATATTTGATTTCTTCTTTCTGAGATATTTTAAGATGTATATGAAACCATATATTGATCTGAGATCTTGTAAATTCCTCAACAGGTTTACATAATGCACACATTGTAAAAAGAGATATGGGACATGGAAGAAGTAGTAAAAGCCATATTATGGCCTGAAAAAATGCATACAATGTATATAGTTGTGGCCTTTTTCTTCTGGCATTTAAGATAAAATGGGATTAATTAGTGGAAAACTGCAGTTGAGATACACCCAAGATAAAAATTTAGCATGGAATTAGTTAAGATGGGGAAACGAAGGCAGCATATGACTTAGGACATGCAGTGTCTTTGAAGTTGATGTTGAATGTTGGAGACATATCTAGGTTTTATGATTTGAAGATCAAGCAATCAGTTTAAAAAAAAAAAGAAATTTTCCACAACTATTATAAACTAAAACAGATTTTAAAACCTGTACTTTTTCCAAGTTCTAAATGGCAAGAGAAAGGTTATTATATTTGGAAAATAGAATAGAGCCCATTCCAGAAGAAACTAGGTAAACCGTTTTTTAATGAATGATAATATCATATATTCAAACCCAGTCTAATATAAAAAGTAGATAACACAATATATTAAAAAAAACAGCTGCTCAATTAATGTTTATTGAATTAATTGAAGAGTAAATGTAAAACTTTCTAATAAAAAGCATGAGCATTTTGACTATAAGACAAATAAATGAGGTGTGTAACACTGAACAGTTAAGCATATAAAAAAATACAGAGCTTAATTGGGAGCTACTTGAATTAATCAAATCACATCTTCAGTCACACACGGTGAAGAGAAAGCCTATTTTGCATAGTACAAATTTTGGTAATCAATGGCACCGATAAGGCAATGAGCCAAATGGAAAAAAAAAAACTAAGAAACAATAAAAACAACACGAAAAGATACATGAACTTACTATATATGTATCTTAAGAGGTTAATTCTAAACAGGATATGTGAAAAAAAGAATAACAATTAAATCCCATTGACTGGTTTCCTTTGGGACCTCATTTGTAAAAGTCAATTCTAAATATTAAAGCTTTTTCCCCAAAAATAGATTATTTCGTTACACTTAAAATCAATAGACTACCTAGACATCTATAACATTTTCTTCAACTTTATTAAAAATTAAAAATATTCGGGCGCCTGGGTGGCTCAGTGGGTTAATGCCTCTGCTTTCGGCTCAGGTCATGATCTCAGGGTCCTGGGATCGAGGCCCGCATCGGGCTCCCTGCTCAGCGGGGAGCCTGCTTCCCCCTCTCTCTCTCTGCCTGCCTCTCTGCCTCCTTGTGATCTCTCTCCCTCTGTGAAATAAATAAATAAAATCTTTAAAAAAAAAAAATTAAAAATATTCAATGTAGTAATAAATTTCAAACACCGACTTTTGGTATATAATGTCGCCTACAATAGAACGTTATAGATAATTTATAAGCACTTAGGTATGTCCTTAACAGAAAATGCTAATTTCCATGACATACAACATGTCAGAAAATATCAGTAAGGATAATAATAAATCTAAAACAGCAAGCTTTTTTCCCCCTTACTCACTGAGCAGGTTTAAGCACTACAGGAGTTCATCTTAATATGAAGGATTCCAAGTTTATATCTCATAAGGAAAAATCACTGAACAGCATTATTCCCAAGGTCCCAACAAAATGAAGCCTTAGTAATTAGCCATACATATGTATAAAATATGCAGCTAGAACAAATGTAAGGATGTTTTCACAATCTTCTCGTTTGCTTTTTAGTTTTCAATATTCAGATGATCTTTATTTTCCATCTGGCTGCCAAACATCCCTATCAAATGTATTTTTTTTAAAGAGGTAAGACGTCATTGAAAAACGATTATAATTTGTAATCATGGGGCTCAGGCCACCGAGCATGCAATGCTTAATCTCAGCGTTGAGGGTTCGAGCCCGCTGCCAAGTACAGAGATTACTTTAAAATAATAAAATCTTTAAAAAAATTATTTGTAGGGCGCCTGGGTGGCTCAGTGGGTTAAAGCCTCTGCTTTCGGCTCAGGTCATGATCTCAGCATCCTGGGATCGAGGCCCGCATCGGGCTCTCTGCTCAGCAGGGAGCCTGCTTCCTCCTCTCCCTGTCTCTCTGCCTGCCTCTCTGCCTACTTGTGATCTCTCTCTTTGTGTCAAATAAATAAATAATAATAAATCTTTAAAAAAAATTTATTTGTAAGCACATGTTTTGGATGAGTTCATTTTTTAAAAAATGCTTGGAGCTTCAAAATACCAGTTGCTTGATACGGAGTGCTCTGCACTGGCCCATTGCTAAAAATGGATTCTCTCTTTCTTGGCAAGTAAGCGAGTTGTATAAGCACAAGTGACAAATTTTTAAACAAACTTTTACTCTAAGAAATCTAAGGAAGAATGTAAGTTATAATCATTGCCTTTTACTCTTCTCAGCTCCAAACATAACAGATGAATAGTTCTGATAATACGGTTGGTAAAAATATGCCCATATCAGGAATCGCGACACAAAAACCCTAAATGACGTTTAAGTTCCTCTGCATCTCACAACTGAATTTTCATAACAAAACATATTAGCAGGTCTTCCTTTCTCACTACAACACAGAAATCTGCCAAAAATGGATTGTGATTTGAAACAAAAGGTTATCTGCCTCCTTTTTTTCCTTTTTTTTTTTTTGATCAGCACAAATTCAGAATAAGCATTAAATGCTTTCTTAAAGGACGAATAGACTTTCCATAAAAAGCACACTGAAATTATAGATAGAGTTATAACAAATATACTATCTGTTTTAGAATCTAAAGAAATTGAATCCCGACATGTTTTTCATTCTGATACATGTAGTATTTCATATTAGTCCTATTTGCCCACTCTCTTGTTTTATTAACTGAAATATGAAATCTATCTGCGAAGTATTCTAAGTCTATCTTTGTTCTATTTGATTTTTCAACATCCAGAGTGGCAAATAAAATATTTCCCTATGCCACAAGAATAGAAAAACAAAGCTTTACCAGCTCTTCTACTAGCTTTACAATCAGATACCTATGCCTAAAAACGATAAACTCAGAAAAGTCAAGGGTACCATGTCAATATTTGAAACCAAACCCCAGAAAAGCATCTTAAACACAATATTAAAAAAAAAATGTTTCCAAATAAATTGGAAATTATTATATTTGGGGAAAAATAAAATATAACTGAGAAATCATGTATTTTTCCATTATAATTTATACTAGTGGTACATTTAAGCCATAAATCTTAACCATTTTATCCTCCTTTTCAATGTCCTACTTGATTGAATTTGCTTTCAAGAACAGGTGAGCCTCTAAAGGTCGTCTTTTGTAGCCTAAACAGATTGGTGTTAAGAAATAAACATTTGGCACTTAATTTTGGCTATATAACCCAGTGGTACCAGTTTAGTTTTCTCTTTTTCTTTTTTATTTTATTTATTTATATGACAGAGAGAGAGAGATTACAAGTAGGCAGACAGGCAGGCAGAGAGAGAGGAGGAAGCAGGCTCCCTGCCAAGCAGAGAGCCCGATGCGGGCCTCGATCCCAGGACCCTGAGATCATGACCTGAGCCGAAGGCAGAGGCTTTAACCCACTGAGCCACCCAGGCGCCCTCAGTTTAGTTTTCTCACAAAATGTCACAAAGCTGTATTTATTAAAAGTAGATTTGACTTTCCTAACCATAGTCCCAATCTAATAAAGAAAAAGAATAATGTTATTATTAAGTAAAATTATCCTGCAAATGCAAACAGAGACTGGATATCAAAATGAGATTATAAAATTTCAGTACATAAAATGAGTAACTTAAAACAAATTTTTTATTTAAATTTTTTAGCTTATTGGAATTTGGAAGGAATAAAGTGCCTTGTTAGAATATACGGCAAAAACATTTTAAAGGTATTTGAATATAATGGACTATAATAGCTATTGAATTTTTTTCCTACCAAGAACACTTTTTCACCCTTACATGTATATGAACAGGGTTCTCTTTGTATTGAGGACATTGTTCTCCACTCCACGTGGTCCTTAGTGAGGCTATGGATCATGATGCCTTCTCCCTCTCCACCTTGCTGCCTACCTCTTGTCACCGGGTGGACATGTTACTCTGGCTGGTTTAAATATGTGACAGGAATGAGCACTTGACTCAATTGAGTCACTCAGAGTCCTTGTCTGGGACAGAGTATACTGATGCCCCATAGGACAGCTCTCTTTCCAAAGCTAACTGGTCCCAAAGCCTGAAATCTTGGACAATTACCTTCATTTGATACTCATTTGAATAAGGAAAGAATGAGGCAAATATTGCACTTGAGGCAATTTCCTCCCTCTGGACCACCGAGTTATATAAGATAGTAACTTTTTTTTTCTCTTAAGCTAGTATGAACATGGTTTTTGTAGCCATAGTCATAATACAGAGGAATATAAACAAGAAGATGAAATCAATATTGTATGGAATCATAAGTCAATTCAAAGTATTCTCTGGCCAAAAAAAAAAAAAAAAGGTGTTTTTTTTTTAATGCTTAAATACACCATAGCCTTATTATAAAAACATGAAAATATGTTCAAAAAGCACAGATTTTATTTATTCATTCATTGATAAATATGAATTAAGCAATAACTACTTACCCAATGCTATATGAGACACTAGGCAAAAAAGGAAGGAGGAGGAACTCGAGTCCCAGCCTTCCCACCACTGATGTGAACGATGTTATAATGAGACACTTCATCTACATTCAGTACCAAAGATCCTTGGATAAACAGAAGCCCGGAAGAGGCTGATTTATAGTGAGGCTCACATTATAGTCAGTCTTTTTTTAAAGAGTCCCAGAAACTGATTTCCAATTTCAAGTAAGTCCTACCAGTTTGGGTTTTTTTCCTGTGACTATACATTTATAGTTAGCTCAGACTTTAGATTTTTTTTTTTATCAAACCATGATTTTATAAATAGAGATCTCCACAACTAAGCAGTCAACATTCGTAGCAGAACCTGCTAAAATCACTTAAACTGAGGTCTTATCAGATTGTTCATTAGGTACCTCTTCTAAGAAAATTATTTGCCTGTAAAGAAATTTTGCAGTGTCTTCTCATTTCATTAAAACATAATGTAGACACCGTTCTCAGAAACTTTTCAAAAACAACAATAGACATTACTAATACAAACAATTCGGTGCAAAGTTCAGATGAAGCTTACATTTTCAGCACTATGAATGAAGTTATTTTTTGAAATATACACTGTACTTTTTTCCCTTTATGAATAATCTATTTCAGTTTGATTTAAATTTCCTACACGTAGGAGTGATCATTCCCTTCCTATTTACATTTATGCTCCTCCACTTCCCCATTAGGTACTGAAGAACTCAGGCATTAGCTGCCATCACCTAGGATATAGTGTTCTTAATTCTTTTGGATCAGAGTTATTTACAAAATCAGTTTCACAACTAATTCGTCTCTCCTGCTTAATACATTCTGAGGTACTCAATCAAAAAACAATTGTGGAAATAACTGCAGAGCATAACATCCCAAGGTCTTGCTTTTAGGGGAAAAAAAAGAGGGAGGGAGGTTTTTCACCGAGTATTTTTATTTTTATTCTTTCCATGTTATTCACCAATCTGTGGTTTTGTTTCATTTTGAATACTACCTAATGAAACGCTGAACCACATGGTACTCACATGTCAGTCCGACTAGTTCAAATAAAATTTCGTTTTCAAAGAAAAGCCTTGCAACCATCTTTGCAAGAAACCAAAAATAATGGTTTGACATTCTAAGATATTAAAGATAATCTAAAGTGGAAAAGAGAAGAATTATATCCTTGTGTCTGCGGGCAAGGGGAGGGGAGAAAACACAGAGGAGGAACAATGAGTCAGTTCTGCAGTTTTCTGACTTGCACATTACCCTGGACTCCCCAGGTCCAGTTCAACTTCTCCCTCTGCCCTTCTGCCTGATTCCACCATGTCCTCTAGCATCCCTCTGTAACAACAGCCTTCTTCACCTTCTCTGCTTCCCCTTATTCAGAGCAGTCAGGGGGCAAAATGCCCAAGTTACATGTGACTCCTCTCTGCGTCCTTTTCAACCTATATCTAGTAATCTCCCAGGTTCCGGTAACTTTTTAAGGTCTCCAGAATTCACCTTCTTATTTCCAGTTTCACTGCCATCGCAATAATAACAACAGCAACTAATATTTTCCAGAGCCATCAGAGCTTGGCTCAGCAAGAGAAAAGCTGTATCCCTGGAAGTTCTGCCCCACCCCGTTCCTGACATGATTCTGACCAGGGCATGTTTTCCTTATGGTCCTTGACCTAGTTTTACTGGGACAGATCTAGAATCTCAGTACCTAAAATACGCCCTAAGGAACTATGGTCTAGGTTTCTACTCTGAATCACTAAACAGCTCTACAAGTTCCCCAACAAGAACTGTAGCTCTTTTCTAAATGTGGAATCCAGAAATTTTACACAGTTTTTGTCATGGGAATCTCCTTTCCCAGTTGCTGCCTGGCCCCTAGCCCCAAAGCCTAAGGATTTGGAACTAGGGCAGAGCCAACTATTTAATTTTGGTTAGCTACATCATCTAGAAGTCCTGGCAGTTAGGACCCATTTCGTAGACTTGATCCTCTCACATATCAAGGCCATGTCCTGTTAGTCCTAAGCCATTGATTATTTAGAATTCCAGCCATCTCTCTCAGTGGACTGCCCTGCAGAAAGCTCAGTAACCCCACCCTACATGGTCCCAACTTCCTGACCTTCCCATCTTCCTACCAAATGTTTGAAAGCCCTGCCCTTCTGGGTTAGACCATTCTTAATCATTATCTCATTTAATTCACAAAACAACTCAATGAAATAGAATTGTCCCTGTCTGACTTGATGAGAATTTTAAAACCAGAGACATTACATCACATAGCTTCACACTCAGGTCTTCCTATTCCCAATTTCATACTGTCTTCACTATATCAGGTTTCCTTTTACCAAGTCTCTCAAAAGGAACTCTTGCAAGAGACTTATAACACACCTTTCCATCTTCCAAATTATCCTATACACTACTGTAAGGATATTCTTCCTAAACTTTCTCAGCTAGCATATAAATCTCACCCTTCTTCCATCACTCTCCCATTACTTATGAAATAAATGCCAATTCCCCATTCAAACATTTGAGACTTTCCATAATCTTGATCCAGCCTGCCTGTCAACATTGATCCCTCATTATTCTTCCATAATCCAAGCCAGGCCACACTCCCTCCTGTGCTTCAGCCACTCAGCCCAGGCTCTTTCTAAAGTTCTATATTCCTTGTTTCTATTTTACTCCAACTGTCAGAACACAGTTCAAATTCCACCACCAAAAGTCTCCCAGGACTTCATATATCCGAACTTATCCCATCCTTCTGTTAACTTTACTCTAACCATACTGGCATCTTTAAAAAAAAAAAAAAAATTATCGTTATGTTAGTCACCATACAGTACATCATTAGTTTTTGATGTAGAGTTCCATGATTCATTGTTTGCGTATAACACCTAGTGCTCCATGCAACACGTGCCCTCCTTAATACCCAACACTGGGCTAACCCAACCCCCCCATCCCCCTCCCCTCTAAAACCCTCAGGTAGTTTCCTGGAGTCCATAGCACCATGAGAGGGTATGGACGCCATATTGGCATTTAATGCAAATTGCAAGATAGGATTCCTATCAACCAGAGTGACTCACTGAACTTTCCCATCTCCTCCTTATCCCCACATTCTGTAATTCTTGCAGGGACCCCCATATTCCAAACCTCAAGTCATCATTATTTTTATTCTCCTTTAGAACAGAGAATTTGTCTCATTTATGTCCCCTCTTCTGAGCTTAATACAGTACCCTAAGCTTGGTTAAAGCTCAATAAATGAGTGGATGAAAGAATAAATCAGATAATGGGGGGAAGGGAGGTGAAAAAGAGGAAGAGTTTTCACCAGCACCTATTTCAGCTAATAATGAATTTTAAACTTTCATATTCCTAATTAAGATTGGTAATTAAATCAATATTCCAAAACTATTAGATATAATGTTTGCCTTGATAGAAATCTAAAAATTTTGAAATGATCTATTTTATTCCAAATCAAAATAAAACATGGAAATGATTTTCTGAATCAAATAAATTTTAGAGAAGGTATCAAATTGTTGACATGCAAACTGTTCATAGCAAAGGCCTTCTCCAGTCACTCACTTTTGAACTTGTAAGAGAAGAACCACGACAGTGTTTCTTTTCTTTTTTTTTTAACTACAGTGAAGGAAGGCTCCAAAATGAAACTCCTATCCTTGCTGATTAAGAACTTGATTCTGAACAAACTATGCCTTAACAAAATGTGATTTACAGCAAGGGGACCAGACCATCTAGGTCACTGGATTTGGGTGGGCAGGGGAGGGAGGACAAAGAAAACAAGAAAATCAGCTTACATTTTTTTTCTCAATTAAAGATTAACTTCAAAGAAATTAATTCACTGACAATAAGGCCAGATGCGTATGAATAACTACCAGCAAAAATAAATAAATAAATCATCTCTCAATTTAGCAAATATCTTGCCTTCAAAGTACCAGACACGTGAAAGACTTAAATTTTCTGATTCTTTACATTTGCTTAGCTTTGCATAAATCCATTCCACGGTACCATTTAGCCACTAGTTTGGTAAATAGTAAAGAATAAAGGGAAAGTCTCTTCTCTCTGCCCTTACCCTGAAATAGATACACTATATTTGTTTCAAATGCCAAATATAATTTTTTGAAGATAAGATGGTACTTCATAAGTATAAAGTGCAATTCAAATTTCAGGCAGAATTATAGCTTTTGTATATTACTAGAGATGGAGCAATCTCTGCCGTGAAGAGACATAAAGTGCTTGAATTGCCTTAAACTCCAACCAAGTGAGCAAAAATCCCATGCTATCATCATGTTGATAAAAATCTCAACCATTAGTGAGATCAACTTTGGTTGTAAGAACTACATTCAATTCTGCCATGGGACTACTGCCCCAGTTCCCCCAGAGGCTGGCTTCCCTACGGATAACTCACTCCTTGTTTTGATAAAATAGCTGAAGTTTAACTACATTAGAATGAACACTATACCCATAGGCCCTCAGCAGATGAAACTCAAGAGGCTTTGCTTGCGATCTGTGGCTAAAATAATACAGATCTTTCTAATTGCATGCCAACTCTTTCAACATAACTTACTCAAGCTAAAGTCCATAGAGAACTTCTGGCCAGAAAGACTGTGGTTAGAAATTCCACTCTAAAGTTTCCCTCATACAAATAAAATAGATGAGACTTAACAAATAAATATAACGAAACAACTTTATCTCCTCTGGTAGTCACCTACTAATTCCTTGAAGGAGAAATACGCAGTCACAGCCCACAAACGGAGTTTTAAAAATCATTTAGTCTCCAAGGATTTTGAATCAAACCTTTCATACAGAAGGGGAAAAAAAAATTCCAAAGTGAAAAGCCCAGAGGTCTTCTCTCCTTCCCACTATAATTATAAAAATAACTACAAAGTCCCCAGCACGATGAAATCCTATTTAAAATACAATCCACTGATTTGTTTATTTACAGGATCAAATTATCCTCTCTTTTGCATTGTCCATCCACTTTCCTGTATTTTAAAACAAATCAGTTATAGAGTATTTACCTTGAATCCAAATATAAATCCATATAAATATGAATCTAAATATTTCCTATTTTTTACCTTGCAATTTTTTAAAATACTCAACATAATTAAACTCCTAAAATAATAAAATCTCTGTTCCTATATTTACACTTGGCCTGTCCACAAATGTAATCGAACCAAATCATATTTTTTTCTTTGAAAAGTTCCATGAATTAGGGGAAAAAAACCTACAGTCTACTTAAAAACAAAAACAATCAATCTCACTCGGTTTCTGAAAAACATGATCTTTAAAGAGAAATTTTAAATGCCAGAACCAAACGTCCAAAGACCCTGAGACTTCTTTTTTTTCCCTTCAGTAAATACCTAAAGATGAAAGGAAAAGCTTTGGCTTAAAGAATATATATTATTCACTTCCATTTTAGGATAGTGCTTACCAAAATATCATAAATACTTAATAGCAACTGTTCCTAGTGCTTCTAGCAAAAGGCAGTAAAATGAAACATAAACCTCAGCTGTGAATGCCGAGGAGTTTTGCTTTGCATTTCATCATCCCACTTCCCCTTACCCTCTTTAGGGGAGTCCCGATTCTAACAATCACCAGAGACAGTGCAACTGAATTCCAAACAGAAATATGAACTCCAGTGAAACTATTAATCATTAGAATGGAAAGAACGGCAGTCAAATACTCAGCCCCTGGTGCACGGTGCCTGCCTAGAGCTAAGAAACACCAGGTTTTGGAAGGGGGGAGACATCACACATTCCAACCCAAATTTTTATTTTATACTTCTTCTAGAAAGCCTATAAAAATTCCAAGAGATCAAGGTGGTGAGGAACTCCATGCTCAAAGGGTGAGAGTTCATGAAGACCTTAAACTTGAAATCTCAACCCCAGCCTCACAGAGTTCAATTTATAAGCATTCATACCAACAATGAACACAAACAAAATCCATATCTTTAGAATTAATGCTGCCATGTTCTCAATACCAAACAAACTTCCTTCTTAATCTCTTTCTTCAAGATAACGACCACCTGAATGGATATGAAGATTACTTCTTACGCTGTAAAATGTACCTAAAATCATAAGCCTTTCTTACTCCAGGGAAAATACTCACAGAATTAATTATTCCTTTAAGGGCTTGAAATCCACCTGTGACAGGAAAAACTTGATCGTTGGAATCAGCAATTCTTTCCAGCTTTAGAAAAAGCAGGAACATTTAATTAATAGGTAGTTGAGACATATACATTTTATACACTTCATTATGTTTCAGTTATGTTCATCTGAAAAATTATACCACAGGATTAATTCACCAGTGCGGCCTGTCAGGAACTGAAGGATCACAATGAAATGAATCAGCCTCAGCCTCTTTACACTGACCTCAAGTTTGAATCTCAAAACAGTGCACAGCTCTACTAGCTGTAAATGTCAAGACACACAGGAATCGTAATCGTGTTTAACCAAAAATTTAAATGTAGAATCATCTGGTGAGCAGAAAAAAAAATTAACATATTAACCTTCAAAACTTAATGAAAAAAATTGGGGTTTGGGAATGAAAATTATTAAATATTTCCTCTAAACAGATTTCCCAAATCCCTGCACTCCTAAGAGTCAAGTTTTCAATCAAACTAAAACAACTAAATAAGACTGTCATAATAATCCTGTCAGTTGAGTTCAAGTAGGAGTATTTATAATATTTTAATCCAAATGTGTGTTCTATAATATTTGTTCCTCCAAACCAAATGAATATTCAAGAAATTTTAGCTTCATTTTCAGTAATGAAACCTATCAAAATTAGACATTATTGATGCAGAGTTCAAAACCATTTTATAGAAAATCTTTAGCAACCAATTAGTGTCGCAGTAAATCATCAGTGAAAAGAATTTGATGAACTACTCTTAAGACAATTATGTAATTTATGGGCGCCTGGGTGGCTCAGTGGGCTAAAGCCTCTGCTTTCGGCCCAGGTCATGATCTCAGGGTCCTGGGATCGAGGCCCGCATCGGGCTCTCTGCTCAGCAGGGAGCCTGCTTCCCCCCTCTCTCTGCCTGCCTCTCTGCCTCCTTGTGATCTCTCTCCCTCTGTGAAATAAATAAATAAAATCTTTAAAAAAAAAAAAAAAGACAATTATGTAATTTAGATTAAGGTTTGCAGATCTGTTCCACTCACCTGAGCTTGTTCAAAGTCAAGGACACCAACACAATAAACTCTAGCCCCAAATGACCTGGATATCTTTGCCTATGGAGAGAGAGAGAGAGAGAGAGAGAGAGAGACCCAGGGAGGGGGGGGGTATTGTATTATTCAAGTATCAGGTTATACATACAGAGACACAGAGCAAAGTACACTGGGGTTTTAAGAACAGTTTCAGTTCAATACTCACCTCTTTCTCTGCATATGATGGCACCAGACCGTCCAACTTACCATCTGTCAGAGCAATTATGATACTGGAGGTTTTTGAGCCTCCTGCTTTCTGAATTTGTTCATTTGCCTGAAAATGAAGAATAATTATCCAACTAACAATTTAATCTTAACTTTTAACCAGCATGTTCCATCAAGTTGAATTTATGAGTCTGACAAAATCAAAATATTACAGACTGGCTTTTAAAACAGGGTATTTTATGTTAACTATTTTATTTGAAATATGTATAGATTCACATTAAAGAGTAGTTACTATTGGGTTTAAAGGATTAAATTTTAAGCTTTGATTGACTAGTCTGAAAATAACCATATAGAAAATGAAAAATTCCTTAAAAAGCAAAATGCCATCTAAATTTTTCTTATCACCATGGTAAATCAGTCTCATCCTTAGAACAACTAAAAGCATTTAAAAAAAAATTTTTTAAGATAAACATGTAATGGGGTTTAGAGTTTTACTAGAAAGTTATAGTTTATTGCATTACAGAATAAGAAAACATTCTCTCCCATACTTATAAATATGAAAGAACTTACTAGCTTTAGTCCTTCGTGAATGTATGTCTCTCCTACTGGTTTAACATCCTTTAAATCCTCCAAGCCTTTACTGATTTTGCTTCTGAAAAATATTACAAAATTAAACAAAAGAAAAATTAGCAAAGATCACAATAAGCACTTTTCAAAAAACATGACAATATTACAATTAATATTTCTTCAATAAGAGGAAAGAACATAGGCGTTGAGGACATAACTTCTCATACTTTTTGCTGTTTTAATAAGTATTAAATAACATTCGTATTTTAACTACAAAAAATAAAAGTACTAACAATGTGAAATACCTTGAAAAATCTAGGTATATTCTAGGCATTTTTGAGCTGAGAAAAGATAGTTCCTATCATATTTGTTTGACTAAATGCTAAGGAGTTAAACATTTTCCTTCATCCAGAACAAAAAAGGATTGTGTAAGTCAGCTTAAGTGAAAAAGCATTTCTGAAGCACATACCCACTTCCCTACAAGTTGGAAATTTCCTTTGTTATCTGTAAATTTCTGAGGCACATTACTTAACCCTTATTTATAGAAATTCACAGCTTCTGCTTTTGTTTCCCAGAATCATATGTCTCAGAATCTGGTCCTTCTTGTAGCATCTTCTCACCCATCCAGACACCAGCTCATTCTCTTGAATACTGTAGGTACTTAGTATATATTTGAGGAACAAATGAAAGAATAAATGGATGGATGGGTGGATGGATGAATGGTAATGGATTCTTGAAAAAGGCAATATGAATGAAAAAGATGAAAAACTATAGAATAATCTTTTTCATCATGACTAATTAATAGCCCAATGCAGTATGTCTAAAAGAAGTATGAATATATTGTTAAAAGCTATTTTGTGTGTATTAAGTGAGAAGGTTCACTTTTTAGTTTTTTAATATACGTTCCAAAGACCCCTTGAAAAATAAAGAAACCATAAGAATTTTAAGAGATAAATAGAACAATGTGGCAAAAAGAATCCAAAATAAACTCAAAATTTTATTTTAAATATTTTAAGGATCAGAAGAGAGATCTTAATATATTGTTTTCAGAATTTTAGTTTTTAAAAAGAAGCAAAGTCCCTTTTTTTTTTTTTTCTTTTTTTGTGAGAGAGAGCGCTTGCCAGCAGGGGAAGAGGCAGAGACAGAGAGAGAGAGAGAGAGAATGTCAAGCAGGCTCTATGCTCAGTGCATAAGGAGCCTGACATGGGGCTCAATCCCACAACCCTATGTTCATGACCCCAGCCAAAATCAAGAGTCAGACACTTGGGGCACCTGGGTGGCTCAGTCTTTAAGCATTTGCCTTCAGCTCAGGTCATTATCCCAGGATTCTGAGATTGATAAATAATAAAATCTTTAAAAAAAGGAGTCAAGACACTTGACGGTCTGAGCCACCAGGTGCCCCAAGACAAATACCTTTCTAAATAAAAGAGACTCACAATGGTAAACTGAAGTATAATGCTTTAAATAAAACATAAAGAGCACCCACACTATTAAGAATGATAGATGAAAGATTAATTATAAAAAGTATATTATCTGAACATCAAGGAATTTACCAGAGCCATACATAAAAGGATATATATATACATATCATACACTATTAAAATAAAATTATATACATATAACATATCACACACTATTAAAACATATGTCAAAAATAGTAAAAAAAAAAGTTTTATCATGCTGATGTTGTATTTCGAATATTTGAAATACATGAGTCACTCACCAGAGCTACACTCACGTTTTACTCATGAGTGAACATTTTACTCATTAGTGTTTACTCATTAAACATTTTACTCATGTTTATACTCATGTTTACTGATTGTGTGTTGATGTTGTAATGAAAATTATTACCAGACAAGTTTTCCATCTCAAGGAGTTTCCCAAAAACATAAGACAAGTTTCAAAGTATGACCCTAATCTTCTTCCTTCCTGATTCAGTAACCCCTACCAATCCACACTGACTGTTTCTTTTAACAGCTGGTTTAAAATCAGCCTACTGTGAACCTATCTTTAACTTCATTACACTCTTTTTTTTTCAAAAAAAAAAAGATTTTATTTATTTATTTGACAGAGAAGGAACACAAGCAGGGGGAGCGGGAGAGGGAGAAGCTGGCTTCACGCTGAGTGGGGAGTCCGATGCGGGACTCGATCCGAGGACCCTAGGATCATGACCTGAGCTAAAGGCAGACGCTTAACGACTGAGCAACCCAGTCGCCCTATACACTCCTTTTTTTAAGGTACCCCAAAGATATCCACAGTCAACTTCAACTACAATGAATAACTTTGTCTCTCAAAAACTTTCTACTTTAAAATAATGTAATTAATTTAATTTAACTTAATTTAATGTTGTCACTTCTCAACTAGACTAGAAGTTTACAGTGGACTTTCACTGGCTCTACCATTTATAATGTATCCTCCTACTCTGCACTTACTACTTATTATAACGCCTTTTACAAAGTAAGTGTTCAATAAATTTTTCAACCTACCAAGGAAAAAGATTCATTGTTTCACAGATGATGGAGTAAATTACCTACTTTATAAGCTTGTTTTATCTAAATATTTATGTTTAGTGTCTACATATACAACTTGAAACTGATTCTGTCTGAATGCAGACAAAAACCAAATATTTGGTACTTCTGAGAAATGAGTGGCAGCGTGTCCTCAAGCATTAATGTTTGCTGCCAAAAGGGAAATGAAAAAGACAACTGAAATTCAAGTTTACACAAACAGATTTTGCATGGTAAAAATTGCCTTCTCCATTCAGTTCAGATTCACCTCACCATTTAATTACTTCTAAGAACCAGACAATACCAGCAGAGGACTCTAGGCCTCTGGGAAAGAACTTGCCCAGTGTGGAATGAGATAGGACTCAGCTAGCTTATTTCATCAGAAGAAGAAGGGTACCTCTGGCTTTTCTATCCATAACCATACCTGACACCATAATATTCTAAGTAGCACAGAATTCCATCATTACTTTTGAAGCTGCATCGTCATCAGAGACAAAGTGTTTCTTGCCAACAGTCAATAACACCAACACACACAAGCGCTGGTCTTATCCCCTTTCAGTGGAACTACACAGTCTGTCAGCCTCCACTAAACAGTGTCATTTTAGGGGAAACGAGAGGCAAAACAAGACAAGGCAGATCTCAGGCCTTCGAAAGATACCAAGCAACTAAAAATAAGTTCTAGATTTGTCTATTAGCAAACAGCTAGTGGAGGGGGGGAATGCAAAATGATGTCGTAAGTTAAAAAGAGAACTCATTCATCTAAATTATGACTCTAAGAAAGCTCTAAAAAAAAAAATAAGCAAGTGGGGGATGACAAAAACAAAAGAAAAAATGCACATGTTATAAAGCTCAAATCCAACATCTTAGATCAACCTCGCCAAATTTGGTTTTCACGTTATGTCTCCAGCTACAGGAGTAGTGATACTGAAACCACTTTGGTATTTGTTGTGAAGCTGTAGTCAAGGGTGCTACCATCACAACATACAATATCCCCCCTAAGGTCTCATGGCAGAAGGTTCTTGTCATCCCTGAGTAATCACTATACACTTCCTCCTTTCTGCTAACTACACTATGTCAACTGTTTCTTGCCCTAACTGTTGGGAAGCCCACAGTAAATTTCTTACTCATTCACTAAATTCTGCTAAATTCCTACAGTTATCATATTGCTACATTCTCTTTTCTAAGATCTTACACTTTTCTTTTGATATGTTATTATCTTTTTGCAATGTTATGATGTTCGGTGCAGCTTCCAATACTTTTTGAAAAGAGGCAGAATTGAAACAAATTCAATGGGATATTAAACCTCTGATTTTTTTGAGAATCAGTGGGTTAAAATCTATAATCAACTCTTTTTTACTTCATAATTATATTGATTGGAGAGAGAGAGAGGCAAAAACACACTGACTTATTTTTATTAATCTATAAAGTAACACTTTCCACTCTGTTAGTATCTCTCCAATTTCTCTGCTGAGTAGGGGAAGGAAGAGATAAAGGGGAAGGGAAAGGATAGGATAGAAGAGAAGGGAAGACAACATAGCAACCACACTGCCACACACTGTGCCACATCAATGGCTTTTCTCCATCCATAGAACACACTGGATTTTGGAAGGTATCCATGTCGTAACTAAAATAAATATATATAGTAAAGAATGCCATAATAAAATGACTGGCAGAAAATTCTGACTTGCTCAACTTACACAATTAAGGCATAATTTTTTATTTAAGTACCTTCTACTTGTGACTAAGGATATTATGTTTACACAATACATTTGTATAGTACTTGAACTTTCCAAGGGACAACCTCTTAACTTTCCAGATTTCAAAACTCTTTCTAGATTTCAATCAATCCACACGTACCTGGTGAGCATCTACCACAAGTGAGCACTGAGTTTGTATGGTGATAAAGAGAAGGGCTCCCACATGGTCCACACACACCTCTACACCTTAGTGCTCTACCACGGCTGTGTACTGGAATCACTGAAGGGCTTTTTGGGAAAAAAAAAAAATCCCTTCTGGGGTCTAACTGAAGAGATTCGAATTTACTTGTTGTTTGTGATAAGTCCAGGGTTATTTTTTTGAAATTCCCCAGAGTATTCTAACGTTCAGCCAGAATTAAGAACCTCTGATCAAGTCTTCTTTTTTTTTTTTTAGATGTTATTTATTTGTCTGAGAGAGAGAGAGAGAGAGAGAGCACGAGCAGGGGAGGATCAGAGAGAGAAGCGGACTCCCCACCTAGCGGGGATCCCACCTGGGGCCTCTACCCCAGGACTCCGAGATCATGACCTGAGCCGAGGGCAGACGCCTAACCGACCAAGCCACCCAGGTGCCCACCTCTTATCTAATCTAATTTAAAAACCTTTTCGTGTTATTAGAATGCTCTTTTCCTTAACTATTTTGCCAATCAGTCCTCCATTGAAAGGCTTTGGGGTGACCAGGATAATCTTTTAAACTATAAAATACAGTTTCTCAGATGGTACAGCTTATAGCCAGAGAGGACTTAGATTAATTCCAAGCCCTATCTTGTTTCTTCTTCCGTAAAACAGGGATGAAAATATCTCCCCCATGGGGCCATTGTGAGGACTCAATGGCACATAAGAAGCACTCAGTAAGTTATAGGTATTACTGATGTTAAGGTGATATTAGTCATTTCCCATGCTAGTAGGATTTTGCTCACCTCGGTTACTTTCTCCTTGATTCCAAGGAGCACTCCCTCAGCAAAGTGAGAGTTGAAATATTTTGATACACAAACCAGAAAGGAGGAAGAAAAAGGAAAAAAGAAGGAAGAAAAGAAGGTGTCCTATTGAACTTTAGTGGGAGAAGGTCCTGGAAAGAAGTCAAATGGGAAGCTATGTACTGAGGGAGGAAGTCTTACCGATTGGAGTAAATCAGAGGTGAACTGCAGGTCTGATTCTACAGTTAATAAACTGCAAACACCAGCAGTTTACTGTCCTAAAGCTCAGCTTCCATCTCCATAAAATGTAAACAATAATCCCTGCCCAGTTGGGATTTCATTCATTCATTTTATAGATATTTATTGGGTGCCCACTATGATACTTATAATGTTATTTGGCAGCTTTGAGTGTTCAGAAGGTAGCAGGTGCCTGGTCAGAGAGGGTAGTAGAAGAGAGACAGGAGAAACAAAGTGAGTAGTACCCAAAACAAAGGGTATCTGCTAGCCAACCCTCAATCCTTTCATTATGTCACTCTGCATCCATGAATACAACATACAGGTCAAGCAATGGGGCCTTGGCCTCAGTTCCCAGCCCTAATGCCTCTGAGTTTTGCAACTCTGGGTAAGTTATGGAGCCTCTCTGGTCCTCCATTTCTCCCATCTGAAAATGGGGGTGATGAGTCCTTCCATAGTAGAGTTTAATCAAAATTAAAGGTACTATCACATGTAGAACATTTCGTACACTGCACAGCACATAGTATTCAATTATCGACACTAACTGTTTATATCTACTCGCTCTACTCCTGCCTCTTTGCCCATAAAAGAAAACTTAAGTATGAATTATCAGCTTTGTTAGTCATAGTTTATAAGCCTCATTTGGGAACTATCCTTTCACGTGTCCTAACAGAACACACAATTTTAAAACTTTATATTAAATCACACAAACAACAAATCGTATCCGTAAGTGCACTATTGCTCTTGAATAAGAATAGTTGAATACCAACAACCTCAAAATGTACTTCTTTTTTTTTTAATATTTTATTTATTTATTTGACACAGAGAGAGAGATTACAAGTAGGCAGAGAGGCAGGCAGAGAGAGAGGAGAGAGGAGGAAGCAGGCTCCCTGCCGAGCAGAGAGCCCAATGCGGGCCTCGATCCCAGGGTCCTGGGATCATGACCTGAGCCGAAGGCAGAGGCTTTAACCCACTGAGCCACCCAGGCACCCAAAATGTACTTCTTCTATAGCTCAAAATTTTAAGATGTTTTTAAAAATTTGCCATCATTTCTAGTTAAGAAAACTTCCATCCTCACATTGTACTAGAAAGTATTTGACCTTTTGTTATTCGTCAGTCCTTGATAGTTGAAATTTAATAGTCCTATTTAAGATCATGCAGGTAAAGCAAATATGTGCCAGTCTATTCTAACATGACTCAAGAAGAAAATAATGGTAATATTAAAAATATAAAAGTAAAAGAGAATGTATTAATGTTGTCAATAAACAAATTTTCCATTTATGGAAAAGAATAAAAGGAATGAAAGGAAGAGGTTAATTAAAAAATAATAAAAGTAAAGAATACTTTGCATTCAAAACTTACTGAGATGGATTATGGGCCACACTAGAATCTAAAGACTAGAGCCCAAATTACCAGTCTAATTTGTTATTTTGGTTACATACAAGTTTAAATTTTTTCTCGAAGCTGACGTGTTTATATCTCTTGATATTTGGAATTTCATTCTTACTTTTTACATCTTGGAATTTCATTCTTACTTTTCATAAAATCTATAGTAGGTGATCTCCAATACAACCCCCGTCAATTCCTTCCCACTCTCTATATGCCCATTCTCCCATCAAGAGATGGCATTTATCTCTTCCCCACTTAAATCTGGCCTAGTCCTACTGCTTGGCAATAGGATAAGGTAGAAGTGATGTTCATGGACATCTGAGTCCAACCCTTAAAAAAATGGGGACTTTGTTTCCTTCATCTTGTAATACTTGCTCTTGGAATGCACTCTCTTGGAACCCAGCCATCAGACCACAAGAAGCTATGCCACATGAGGAAGTCATATGGAGGAGAACCAAGTTATTCCACCAAACAGCTCTAGCTGAGCTCCAGAATCAACAACCAGTCTCTATGACTACAGCATCAGGTAACATCACATGGGGCAGAGAAACCTCCCAGCCAAGCCATCAATCCACAGAATTGTGAACAGTAATAAAATTGCTGCTGTTTAAGCCACTAAGTTTTGCAGTGTTTTATCAAGAATCAAAACTTGCTTATTGTTTATTTAACATGTCACTCTAAGGCCAACATATGCCAATGTCTCTGTGGTCCAGAGTCCAGAAAAATGAATCCAAGGTAGCAGTCCTAGATTCAAAAATAACTGCTTACAAAAAAAAAAAATATGTGGTACAATCAGGGAAAAAAAAATAGCTGCTTACAAAATTCTCTGCACAATCTGGGTTTTGTGAAAAAATTTCCTCCAGCTTAGTCTACACTTACGAAGTGTGGTATGTGGATCACACCTGAAGTCCATACTGGCTGCACTTTTTACCCCACTTCCCCCTTCAATGCCTTACTGAGTCATGAGAAATTGACCTCTGCCTTTTACCACTTGGGTGTGTCAGGTTTGTCTCCCAGGTGTGAGTAACCATGTATTTCATTTTCAAGAATATAAAGCCGATGGGGGACTGCACTGAAAGTAACTATTAGCATATCAATGACAAGGATCTGAGCTGCTGTCTTGCCCAGACCTCTCAGGATTACCACAACGTGTGGCCCAAGCTGACTTTTCTAACCAGGAGGAACCACTTCTCTAATGCAATTAACAACAACAAAAAAACTACATTCACTTCCTCTCACCACATCACTGGCTTGTAAGAGAACCTGATTTAGAGGAAGAATACATCTTTGAATTATGACAAATTCTGACTAATTGTGAAAAGTAGAGAAGGGGGAACACAGCAAGCAAGTCTGAGGCAATGTAGTGGGTAAGTGCTTGTGCTCAGAAATCAGACCTGGACGTGAACCCTGGCTCAAACTACTTAGCTGTGTCACTTCGAGCAAATTCACTTGACCTCTCTAAACTACTGTTAGAATCCTGGTGCCTGAGGATGAAAACGATGATGGTAGTGTACACTGATAGCCTCCAAATCCCATCTCAACCTTAGACTCCTTCCCACATCAATTAGGCCTCCTCATGAGTCAGGCATGTAATCATCCTAACATTGTGATATGGTAGGAACGATTAGCTCCTAACAGGCAAGAGAACTGGCCAGCAGGAAGTGAAATTACTTGCCCAAGGTCACACAACTAGTATATAGCTTTCGTGTCTACCTAACTCAAGGTCTATTCCTGGTGTTTTCATTTTAACAAGGAGCCTTCAGGATTCCCCAAGGTAGCAACTGGTATATGTTATTCCTGAATGTTTTCTCTTTCCAACTCCTAAATTCCATTCTGACTCCAAGAAAGCTATCTCTGGCTAAAGAAGTCAGTAACATTTTTTTCCCATTTGAGCATTTACTTATCTTATAAATAATAATGTTGAAATAAAATAGAATAGCCAAGGTATATGGAAATTTTAAAAAATGAAGGTTCTCTCCACCCTGAATCTAAGACAGTATTGTTGTCAGCATTTTGTTGCATATCTTCCAGACTTTTTTCTATGCATTTATGATCACACACACACCATAGAAGTGGTTAAAGATTCTTTTGTTTTTATTTTAGAAACATAAAATTATACTTAACAGAGTGTGCTGCCACCTGCTCTTCTCAATTAATTTTTCTTAGATATATTTTCATGTTAATATACATGGATTTTCCAATTCTTTTCATGACTACATAGCATCCCATCCTATATATATTTTTAATTACATCAATTGAAACACACTTAGATTGAATACAATTTTCACTATTATGAACAATGCTTCAGTGTCCAACTTTGCATATACCTTTCTTTCACACTGGTCCTAAGATTGTGGAACACAGTCCTAAAAAGTAGAATAGCTGATAGGAACCTTCTAAACTTTTACAAATACTGCCAAATTTCTGTGCAAAATTAATGAACCAATTTATAAGTTACCAATTCTTATGAAGGGATGTTTTATCACAAGTAAATTTTTAATTCAGATTTTAAGGAATAGGAAGAAATCTTTTCAAATAATAGAAATGCATATATATTATCTAAACTTAATCAAATGACTTCTCTCTTTAATTTCCTATAAGTTTGCCTAAGGAATATTTTTTCCTAAGTAACTGATTATTGTGCTCAGGTCAAATGATTATGTGACTTTTTCAATGAGGGAACAAATACATTAAAAAGAGAGTTGGAAATGTTTATAACTGATCTATAAGAATAGGAAAGAAACTTGGCAAATCTAAGTCATCATTTATCATTTCTAAGAAAGAACATATATTATAGTAGTTAATAACTCAGATTCTAGAGTCAGACCAATTCAACCATTCATCCAGCAAGTAAGTATTTGTTGAGTATCTACTGTGTACCAGGTTCTGTTCTGGTATCAAATATATGGGTGAACAAGACAATTCTGCTCTCCTACAATTTATGTTAGGGTGATGGAGATTAAAAAATTAATTAACAGAATAATTTCAAAAAGTGAGAACCAAATAGACTATCGTGACAGATTTCTGGGGAGGAGGGCCAGAGTGCCTGCAGTCCCGGCTAAGGGTCTCAGAGGAGGGGACACATGAGATGATGCCTAAATAACAAGAATGAGCTAGCCAGGGGAAGTTCTGGGGCAGAGAAAGAGCAAGAATCATAATATGGGAACAAGCGTGGCTTGTTCAAGGAATGGAAAGACCAGTGGGCTAAACTGTGGCACACAGTGTGGAAGGAAAGGGTTGGGTGAGGGGAATCAGGTATGGCTTTTAGGCCCCTGGGAGACATGGGCTTTCTATTCGAAGCCATTAGAACTGTCATAAGCACAAGAGGGGCACGCTCTACGTTATACTTTAAAAGACCATTCTGGCTAATTATACCCTCACCATGTATTAACTGTATGTCCTTGGATAAGCTACATTACCTTTCTTAGTTTCCATTTCCTCATTTGTAAAGTTAAGATAATAAAGTATGTATTACATGTATTAATATGAGGATTAAATGAGGTAATGAATGGAAAGCATTTTGCACACTGCCTAGCACATAATAACTGTTCACTAAATGTTTTCAACTAAATCATTTATATACATCATTAAGATCATATTGAATAGAAGTGAGGATAATTCACTATCCCCAATTATGTAGCATAATAACTAAAAATATTCTTTAAAATTACTCTTGATTCAGGTTCTCTAATAACTGAGAAGCCATATGGAATCAACACAGGACTTTCATCTTATCTGATCCTATAATACAGCCCTGAGCTATTTAAGTGTATGTGCACACTCCTCACTCTCTCACACACTAGATTATTCATCTTTGTGAAGAGCCCATAATTCTCAATACATCATATACAAGGTAGGCAAGCAGGTAGAAAGATAAGTGGATGAATGAGCTAACAGATACACAGAGGACAAAAATCATGGGGGCAAGAGAAGACAGTGTTTCAAACTAAAACTCTAAAAAGAGTAAAGTTTTTATATTATGAGTATATAAAATATAGAAATGATCATATCTTTCCAAGTTTATTATTCTATTCATGTACTTACAGAGTACTGGACACCATGTTGAAATTCTATTAAGAAGACACTGCTCTATCATAAGGACTTACTGCCTTCCACTTTTCTTCATCTCTACTGAAAATATTCAGCAACATTCTGAGAAACATGAAAGAAGTACTTCTCATAATAACCAAAGGAATGAAGAATTATGAGCAATAGAACCAAAACTGTGAAACTTGCTGTGTGTCTCATTTAATCAGGTCTCTCTGTGATGTGATCTAGGACATTAAGAAAGTTTACAGGTAGAATTCCAATGTCCAAGCTTTGAAACAAAGATCCACAATAGTTGTGGAAACATTTGTTCAGTGATTTTTTCTAAATACGTGAACTGTTTCTACACACTTGAGAGCAGGTAATGGATAAAAAGTGACCCTATACCCAAATACCCAGGACAGAGACACTTGAGAAATTACTGATTTAATCAAATAAAATTAGTAAAAGAACAACTAGAAGCAGAAAATAATACCCTCTAATGGAAACTGTTCTGTGATATACAAAGTACTTTTCTCTGCATTGTTTTATTTTGTTCTTTACAAAAACTCTCTTAAGAAAGCACAGAAGAGGGACGCCTGGGTAGCTCAGTCATTAAGCATCTGCCTTCAGCTCAAGTCATGATCCAGGGACCTGGGATCAAGCCCTGAGTCGGGCTCCCTGCTCAGTGGGAAGCCTGCTTCTCCCTCTCTCACTTCCCCTGCTTGTATTCCCTCTCTCACTGTCTCTGTCTCTGTCAAATAAATAAATAAAATCTTAGGGGAAAAAAAAAAAGAAAGCACAGAAGAGTATCAATAATAAAGATTCAAAAGAGAAAGAAAGAAAACGTGGCCAATTATGTCTGCAGTTTGCACACATAAAAACTGACACACTGAGTAGATGATCTGTTAGACGTCTCTCAATCAGTAAGTGGCACAGCTGTAACTGTAACCTAGGCCTTCTCAGTGTGCCTTCTGCCACCCCACACTAATTCAGCATGCCACAAATAGTACAATGCATTAAAACTGAATATATCTCTATTTAAAAAGAGACAGAGGAGCAAACTGTATATAAGTTGAAGTAGCATTATTCACATTTCTCCTAGAATATTATAAGTCCTTTAAAGCAGGACAATTATTCCTTTATGTAAGCATCATTCCTCACTAATCATGAAAATACTACATATTCCCTAGATTAAATAATAATAATAAAAATGGTAGTAGTAATCAATAGTAACAATGACAACTTTCATCTCTTGAATACACATGCGCCAGGCTCTGTCCTGCATTCTCCACCTTCACTGATTTCATTCTCACAACAATCTTACGAGGCAAATATTATTATCACCATCCTCATTGTCATGACTACATAAATGGACAAAACTGAGGCATAAAGAGGTTAAGTATCTTGTCCATGCCCATTTGGCTAGTGAATTGGTTCAGTGACTCTTAACTGTAGCATGCTTATGTTCATGCTACCTCTTCAAATAGAAGCCTCTTCATCCCAGTCCTCGGCTCTCTTAGAGTCAACCAATGAGAAAGGAAGAATCTCTAATTTCGATTAACACTTTAAACCCTTTCCATGCATTTCTAAGCAATACCAATTTGGTTGACCAATCACTACACTTCATCTTCCAAGTGCTAGAGGATCACTAGGTGAAGTGCCTAAGAGAGAACCTGGTACAGCATATGCAGGTGACAACTGAGTCTACTCTGTGTCTGGAGTTATGCTAAGTGCTTTTCCCTATATATGCACTCTGTAAATGTTAAACTGTTCTTAAGCAAGAAGTTGAAACAAACAAACAAAATACATAAATAAATATTACATTTTTCTTGACATTTTTAAAGAAAAAAATTAATTGGGGGCACCTGGGTGGCTCAGTGGGTTAAAGCCTCTGCCTTCAGCTCAGGTCATAATCTCAGGGTCCTGGGATCGAGCCCCACATCAGGCTGCCTGCTCAGCAGGGAGCCTGCTTCCCCCTCTCCCTCTGCCTGCCTCTCTGTCTACTTGTGATCTCCCTCTCTGTCAAATAAATAAATAAAACCTTTAAAAAAAAAAAGAAAAGAAAAGAAAAAATTAATTTATAAAAAAAGCTGTATTCAAGTATAGCTTTTCAGAAATCCACATATTATGCAAAACAAAGTACACCAGTCTCCCTTACTAAAATAGCAGTTTGGAGAAATAGGATTTCAAAAGAATGCTAACCCATCCATTCATTCAACAAGAATTGAGCAAAAGCTATCTTTTCATACTTTGTGTTAAGTAAAGTAGATACAAAAATGAAGAAGAAAATCTCCCTTCCCACTCTGGAACTCATAATCTACTATGCAAAACTGATCCGATGGAAAATAGCCATTCTTTAAAACATGTCAGTGACTACTTCTAACTTGTCACATGGTTTCAGATGACATAGAAATGGTCATATGAAATACCATGGCATTGACTTGGAAAAAGCCACATCTTTTACAAGATTATATATATTTTTCATTTCTATGTATAATGTTTATATTTGTATTTATATATATTTAAATACATATAATATGTATTTTTACATATATTTACAAGTTTACATGTTATATTTTATATATATAATACATTTATTACATATAATAAATATATATTTTATATATTTGTATATATATTATATATATACATATATATAAAATAAAAAATAGAAAGCAAGTTCCTTTGGATCTCAGAGTAAGATTGGAGATGTGGGATGTCTGCTGAATCTAGTAAATTATCCAAAGGGATCTATATCTTTCCTCTCCCTAATGTTCTGCAAATTCCTAGTTGATTAATATATTACATTTAAACAAGATAGATGTAGGAACACCTGGGTGGCTCAGTGGGTTAAAGCCTCTGCCTTCGGCTCAGGTCATGATCTCAGGGTCCTGGGATCGAGCCCCGTATTGGGCTTTCTGCTCAGTGGAGAGCCTGCTTCCCCCTCTGCCTCTCTGCCTGCTTGTAATCTCTCTCTCTCTGTCAAATAAATAAATAAAATCTTAAAACAAAACAAAACAAAAAACAAGAAAGATAAAGAACTACTTATAGTAACAAAGGGGGAAAGGTGGGAAGTAGTGAACATACAACTAAGGCAGAGATCTGGGTTTCAATGTACATTCCACAGCTAACTTGAATGATATTGATTTTCAGATTATCTGCTCTTTCACATTCCTCATACCTCCTTTCTCCTCTATTAGTGAACAGAGCTGAATTGTCTGTGCATTTGTTTGATTCCACTGGGAGGCCTGAATCACCACTTGGATATATCAATCATTCCTTCAAGATTAGTCTCTACTAAAAGCCTACAGTGAAATGATAATGCACTAACCTGTCTCCAGTTAATGGCAAAATAATGGTTGCTTGAGAAGAAAACACAATGAAAGATAATCTCATTTGAGGGCTGCAAAATAAGAAAAGAGGCAGTTAAAACAGTTTTAAAAAAAATATTGATACAATACAGATACACAGCTATGGAGTCTCAGTTAAAATCAGACTCTGATCCTCCAGGCTTCTTTTAAATGGAACTTTCTAAATAGATACACTAACTCTGCTTAACATTACTGCGTAAGCCATCTTGGATGTAGTCACTGCATCTCAGCACTCAAACAATCCTCCATGACCCATAAGGCATTTAGGGAAGAGACTAACTGGAAAGATGAATTCTAGGCCAATGTAAAATCTTTTCATAGAAAGTACTTTCCTGAAGTATTTTCCCTGATCTACTTCATCTCCTTAAAAGAGGCCAGACTCTTCTAAGCAATTGTCATTAGCAATATTTAGGGCTGGAAAGCAGTCAGTTTGATTAAATTACCACAATTATGATGTGAGTTCAGACAAAGTGATCCAGAAGTAAGACTACTTAAAGAGTACCATGGACAATGTGAAAGAGACTAGTAAATCAGTTTTGATTAGACATTTTCAATTGTCCAAGTCTCAAACATCATACTGCCAACAGGCAACACCTGCCCCAGTTAGCTACATCTTCTAAGCTTTAGGCATTTATCTCACAGAATGGTTCTTGTCTCCAAGACACTCTACACAACTACTACTAAGATCTGCAACTGAAGACAAGAAACTAAGATCTATAAACTGAAGATCAGAATGATCTCCAAGTCTTATCCATATTTGAAGATGTTCTCTCCAGTAGTCAGCCTTTATTCACTTTCTACAATGTATTATGAGTTAGTAACTAAGCAACTAAATTTGAGCCAGAGAACTGTGTATCATAGAATTTCAACTTGCAAACCAGACCAAATAAATAAAAGCCCCACTTCTTCAAAATGTCGTATTGAAATGATCCATTACTTTCAATCAAAATCTATGTGATACTCTCTGCACACTCTCAGATTAAATCAGAAAATTTATAAACCGTCTCTACTGCCTTTAACATTTAAAGATATAGGGGCTTATTTATTTTTCTTTCCAAGACAATTTTACTTCAGACCCTGTCCAGAAATGAGAGTGTTATACTTGGCTTTTAAGCAGGAGACTGATGATTGAACATGGACAAGCATACATTTTTATAGGGATAAGTTTACTGCTGCCAATAACTGAAAGCAAGGATTGCCTAGGCCTCTACAGATTGTTTGAAGTTACTTGCAACATGACTTTCAAAATGTTTTGATCATCCAAGCCTGTTTTACAGAAAACATTTGGGCTAACAAGGCTGAAAGAAGCAATATTTAATGATACAGCTCCTTTTTGTGTCCTTTCCATTATCTTGATAAACTTGCATTTGCTCGTTGCATTTTTTTCTTTAAATAAAAAAAAAAAGAAGAAGGAAAAAAAAAGGCTCAAAAGCCTGGTGTTCTGGGGTTATTTCTAAATAGAGATGCCACCAATTCTTAGTTACCTCTAAATAAGAGAGTAAGCTGGATTTCATAGCAGTTATGCTTTTTATAGGAGAAAAAACCAGTCTTTCCTAGTAAGGCTTATTGCATATATAGAACAGTTAAATTTTAAACCAGCCACACACCCACACATTGGGTAAACACAAGTCCTTTCTTTAAACACACACAAGTGCCTTTTCTGGTAGTGGGTTATTAACACATATTCATTTGAAGTTTACCAACACTTTTTTTTTTTTAATGAGGACCTCTACAAAGTTAAGAATTGTGTGGAAAGAAAAATATATTATGGATATTATTAGCATAAAATTTGTTTAATGTGATAAATTATGAGAAAGCATAACTGAAATTCAAAACAGATGAAAATTCAGAAAGGAAAAGGCATTTGTAATAGTATTTGAAGATGATTCCCCAGGGCCTGAGCCAAGTTTCTGGGATCCAGATGAAATAAGCCTGAACAACTGAAGGGCTGTCCTAGTAACTACATGTGTGTAATAACAGTCTTGAGGCACTTAAAAATCAACATTTCAGGAGAGGTTTTCCCTGCAAAAGGTTTCAAAAAAGCGACTACACTTCAGGCTACTTCCCTCCACCTCAAACTCCCCTGTCTGGAAATGTAAAGTAGGAGAAATACCTCACAAATCTCTCTGTCAGTTGCTGGACAAAATTGTAAATTTCAATCCAATTATTTGCCACACTCCCAGACCTGCAAAATGAAATTGAACTAATCAGAAACAAACAAAAAAACAAAAACAAAAACAAAAACAAAACATTTCCGTGGAGGTAACCTGGCCTCTACTTCAAGCAAATTAACAGTACCGGTAGCTGAAACTTAGGCGCTAAGAGAATCAGGGAAGCCAACCCATCTCTGGGGACCACCTGCCCAATTGTTTGGAGTAGGATCCCGCCTCTTCAAAATAAACACAACCATCCTTTACAGGAAATACAAACCACCTTGAGTATGTTGACCCCAGGGTTTTCCTGGCCACAAGGAAAGTGCTGTGATCAGGATCAGACCCAGCAAACTTCAGCCAGCTTGAGGGGTGAAGACAGAGGGGGCCCAGAAACAGGCCCGTCTTGGTTCTGGGGATGCAGACGGCTACCCCAGACACTCGCCCATTTCCCAAGAGGCCCCACGACTGGCAAACAGTGACTACCCCCCCCCCCACACACACACACACCCGAGAGCCAGCAGCTCCGGGCTCCTCCGACCACCTACCAGCCAGCACAGATAAGAAAGCTCTTGCCCTTCGGACGGGGATAGCACAAAGCACCCGTCATCGGTTTGCTCCCCAGGGCTCACACGCATCTCAGTCTCCCCAGCCACAGCTCATCTAATGCCACCACCAGAAGACCCTGGACCTCCCTCGCACTCACTTGTCCAAGACGAAGTAGAGATCAAAGGCTCTTCTGCAGGAGGGCTGCTCCTGGGCGCTCACCGGCCCCCCAGGACTGCTGAGCACCAGCAGCCACAGTCCGGGGACCAGCCATCTCCCGAGACTGCGGGCCAGAGACAGCCCCGCCACCATCCTGCGGCCGCCCGCTCGCAGCCCCCTCGTCTCGGCTCGGCGAGGACGCTGAAGTGGTGGGAGTCACCAGGGATGCACCCCGGGGTGGGGGACAGCGAGCTGCTGGGGCGCCGGCGCCCGGGGCAGCAGGACCCACTAACTGACAGAGGGAGGGAAAGAGGAAGGGAGGGAGGTCCTACGAGGACAAAGGGAGACACTGCAACCGCCGCAGCTGCCGCCGGAACTCTTGACGAATCCCAGGGAAGAGCGATCCAGTGTCCCCCCCCACTCCGGATTCCGGAGAGTTCCAGCAGACAATGAGGGCCCACGGCGACAGCGCTCAAGAGAAGTTCCCCCTCGGCTTCTGGCCGAGCCTCTGGCACCCGCCGCGGAACCCGACCGGCAGTCCCATGTCGCCCGGAGCGCTGGAGTCCGGTGGCTGCAGTGCGCGGCGGGGCAGGCGCCCCCGGGACGCGGGGACGGCCACACAAACTTGGAGTGGGGATCCCCTTCCTTGTGCCGCGGCCCAACTCGCCTCGGCACTCCAAACTTTCTTCCTAGGGCTCCGCTCTGGCGCAGCGCGGTCGGGCGCAACCCTTTAAGGGAGGAGGCTGAGCGGGCCCTGGGGCTACGGGCTCCAGACAAGCTGCTTCAATCAAGGCCAAGAGCAAGATCTGGCCAGGTCCCTCTCCGGGTGTCAGTGTGCGTCTGAGGGCGGGGCCTGAGCTGAAGCCACACACGCACACTTGTGGGTTCGTGCGGAGTGGAACAAGATTGAAGCTTGCCAGATTTCAGAAGGGGAAAAGTTTAGAACAACAAATGTCCTCTAAAAACTACACAGACCCATGTAGCCTGCAGGCCTGGCCTATTTCAGCGGCTGTGCGGAAAGGCACTCTGGTTGACACCCGGGACGAGCCATTCCCAGGGGGGCGGTGGCCTCCCCTCCCCCTCCCGCTGCCCTACTTGCCTGGGGCTACCTAAGCGGGGCAACTTCCTCTTGGTTTATAAACCTACTTTGAACCTTCATCTCTCAGAGCCAAAACGGGGGTGGGGGAGCGGGGGAAGGGAGGGTGGAGGCCAGGCCCTTGGCAGAACTCTTTAGGACTGGAAAGTTGTACCTCAAAATAATCCATCCAACTGTCATCTATCCCAAATTCCAGATAATTAAAAACTTCATCTTCCAGCAAGCTAGGCCCTCTTTGCCAAACTTGTGCTGGAGTTTGAGTGCGTTCAAGTTCTCTGCTTACTCATTCTGCATTCCGCCTCTCTCCTGCCCATCACCTCCACCTGTGACTTCTGCCTTCCCCTTGGTGAAACTGGCTTTTAGAACTTTCAGTCTCACGGACAGGAATATGAGGTATCCCCTCCTTGATATTTTATCTAAGTTGATGCTGTATAAGAAGTTCATATAGTACTGAATCACATATTGCCTTTTAGCATATCTTCTGTTTGTTGTCATGTGAATTTAACTTTTCATTTACATTATCTTCCATGTACAACCAAATTTGTAAGCTCTTTGGCAATAGAAACCAGTCCCTTTAACAAAGATTTACTGAATACTAATTTTGTATTAGGCACCATTCAGAACAACATGACAAGTGCCCGCTTGCATGAAGCTTGCAGTCTGATTGAGGAGGAAAAACAAAGATAAATAAGTAAATATCCATATAGGCAGGTGGTTTGCAGAGTTAAAATATGGTAATATGATAGAGAATGACTATGTGACTAAGAAAGGCAACCAGCTAATTCCGAGAACCAAAAGAGGAAACATTCCTAGTTTTTGCAGCTCACCATAGGGATTGGCTTAGCGCATTTAAGAAAAAGGAAAGAAAAGCAGAATGGCTAGAACTTTCTGGGTAAGATGAAGTAAGAAAGGCAGGCAGGGGCCAGATCACACGGTGCTTTGTAGACTGAGACGGAAAATTCAGATATTTTATAGGAGCCCATTAGAGTGTTGTAACCCATGGGGTGGGATACAGGATAAAGTATTCTGATCTCTGCTTTTCAAAGATCATTTTAGCTGATATGACACAATGGATCTGGAAGCAGCACGAATGAAAGCAAGGAGACCAGTCAGGAGGCTATTGCAGTTATCAGAACACAATAAAATGGTACCTTGGACCATCACCCCTGTAGCAGCTAAACTGAGAGATATGAATGAATGAAAGCTTTAATAAACTCAGACAGACCCCCCAGTCTGGAAATATCTGCCACTTGGAGATGGAAATTCCAGTACCACCCACTTCTTACCTGATGGGGTATGGAGGGTACTGATAGGAAAGGGCCCTTTCCAGAATTTGGCTATTGTTGGAAATGCTGCTATAAACATCACGATGCATGTGTCCCTTCAAATCAGTACTTTTGCATCTTCCAGGTAAATACCTAGTAGTGCAACTGCTGGATTGTAGGATTGTTCTCTTTTTAACTTTTTGAGGAACCTTCATAGTACTCTTTTCCACAGTGGCTATGCCAGTTTGTATTCCCACCTCCCCTAGCTTCTTGATTCGTTGGCTGCTTATCTTCTGGGACCCCACAAACTGATCCAAGAAATTAGCATGTCCTAGGCCTCAACTAAAGCAAAATATCTTGAACTTAAAACTTGTTCTTCAAAATTCCCAGGCCCTCCTCATGTCTTTCTACTCAGTTCTTCTGTCCTGACTACAAGACCAGCAGAGCTGATTAATATACTAAAGCATGTTACATTCCTTTGTTTATTAGTTTGTCTGGGAAATTAATTGAGCCCAGTCCTGAAAATTTGCTCATGTAAGATCTATAATGAAGCAGGGAAGTGGCCTTACCTTGCAGAGACAAATAATTAATCAAATCTGTTTTACCTAACAAAAATTAGGGGAAGGTCATTAATTATGCAGGCAACCAACTGCCCAGATTTGCCCCAGACTGAGGGGTGTCCAGGGAGACAGGCTTTCAGCGTAAAATTAGAGCAGCCCCTCGGATGGTCCATGACAAAGGAGGCTGTTGCCCACTCTATTCCCAAGCAATAGTGAGGGACAGTGAAAGCTAGGGCAGGTCTGGGAATTTCACCAAGGCAAGGCATGAAGAAGGAGCAGTATTGACAGCACTCCTTTCTCTTCACCTGTCTCAGGTGAGAGGCCTTGGACATTGTGTCAGCTGGACACTAGCCAGATAAGATACAAAACTGACTTTTGCATCTCAATAGACATGCCAGAACCCTATGTAACTTTCAACTGAAAATCAAGAATGGGGTAGGGAATGCAGATGTCTAAGCAGAGAGAGGCGTTAGAGTGAATTAGTTAGAGAAACAAATCTAAAATGTTTTTCTTTTATCAAATCATCTGGACTTCTGCTGAAGTCTTTTGCTTCACAATCCACGCAAGCCTCTATTCTTTGAAAATGACTCTTGGTACCAAACCAAACCTCTAATTCCATGTTAGAATTACCACAGTCACATAAAATATGCTAATAAATCCAAAAACATTTTAAACTCTGTTTCATGCAGTTCGAATTGCTTGAGATTGACACCTGATCATTAAGTGTTCATTATCATTGTCTACCTCTTTTACCTGCAGAGCTCCTATGGAATTCATGTTAGATTTTATTTCTTTATTTTCCTATTTATTTATTTAATTTACTGACTTTCATCTAACTGATGTTTCTTGATACTTACTATGTATCTATAGCTGTTCTAAGCACAAAGATTATTCCCTGCTCTCAGGAGTTCACCTTTCCAATATCCTATCACCAAGTTACTTCCATTTCCCCCCTCCTCACAACGACTAACAGAAGGGGCAAAAAGTCAACAACAATAAACAGAGGAAAATAAAATAGACGTATCCTTGATGTGTTAAAAATCACATAATCTATATTGTTTTCAGTAAATATCTTTGTATGACATCCACAATGACAAATATGACTCTCCTGGAAGTTAAGCACCACACTGGAAGTGATTCATATCCACATTGTATGTGCAGTGATTCATTATATGATATCTACAGTGATTCAGAGGAAGAAAATAAATCTCCATACCTATAGGTGACAGAGCTTATTTAACTTGTATTGAGTACAGTCATTACAGTAGATTTCCCTAGTACCTGAACTAGTTCCTGAGAGTGGAGGAAATGCTTTTGGAAAGTGTGATTGCTACTAAATTAACATCTCTCTGCATGATGACAGGGTCTGCATTTGGGATGAAATGTGTTTTAAATCTGGTTTCCCAGAAACAGACCTGAGGCTTCCTTTGCAATTGTGCCATGGTTCCCCTTCCCCTCTGACCGTTCCCACCTGCTTCCCTCGAGCTCCAAGTTTTGCTTCTGAGAAGAGAGAATGGTCAGAGGGAAAGGGGAACCATGGCACAATTGCAAAGGAAGCCTCAGCCAACCCCAACAGTAGCTCTGGAGCTGGGGTGGTCTTTTACAGTTGTCCTGAACTGAGTGAGGCAATAGGGCCTGTGTTTTGTGTCCCCTCAGGGACCAGTCATTAAATGTGGGCTGCCCTACAAGGAAGCATACCCTGGGGCAAAGCAGCTTCCTTTGGCTTAGGGCAATTAGAAGAAGGAACTCAGCTGGGAGCTGTCAGCAGTGGAATGAGAGCCTAAGTCCTGGAGCAGGAATCTAGTTAGGTTCACAGCAACCAGAACATCCACAAAAAGCCAAGCTACCTGGCAGCGTGGTTGATCAAGGTCTTATCTCACGTGCAATGTTAGACCTTCACAAACTAGGTCAGGCTTAGACTGGAATCCTGGAATGAAAGTCATCTAACTTCCCCCCTTCTTCTCCAGATCAGTTTCTCAACACTCAGTGGAATTTTTCTAGAATTTTTCCGTCTTCCCACACCCACACATTTCAATGTGATTTACCTTCCCAAGTGTAAAGTCAGTAACATTAATCACCTACCTAACAACTGCCAATGAGAGATCATTTCCTTATGATTTAAGGCCCTCTGCAAGAGCAGCACAGATTAGCCCTATATCTGCACCTCTCACAAGACCCCCATGTAGTCTGTGCTCCAGAGAAACCAGGATAGTCACTGTGTCCTCACATACGTAACTACACCTTTGAGTCTTACCTCATTTGTACCCCCATTTTCCTGACACCATGCACCAGGTGTCAAATTCTATCTCTTCTTTCTCTTCCTTTCCATTGCCTTACACAACTATTCAGGCCAAAAGCCATTAGATGGGTGCAAGCAAATGGTGTCTCAGTGGCCAGGAGCTACAATAGCCCAGAGCAGGGTGTCAGAGGCCAAGCTGACTGAGGACCATCCCTCTGGTGCAGGGGTACTGGAGCCCAAGAAGAGTGACGGAAATGTCCACAGGGAGGGTAGTGGCTGAACAGGAGAAGTCAAAGAATGGCCCAGGTGTGGAGGTTGTGTGTGTGTGCGCGCCTGTGTGCATGTGTGTGTATGTGTGTGTGTGTGTGTGTGTGTGTGTGTGTGTGTGTGTAAAGGTGGCACGGACAAGTGTGAGGTCTCTAAGCCTAAGTGAAGGTAGAAGAACTTCTATACGAGGGGGGATGCTCATTGTGGAGCTGCTGGAGCCCAAGCATGGACTTCTTTGCATGGGTGTCACCCCAGTTCAGGGTGTCAAAGCATGAACAGGGAGAGGAGGGAGTCTACACTGGAAGACAAGCTGTCCAGAATGTTGGAGCATGCATGGAGCAAGAAGGCGGCTGGCAGCAGAATGCAGGGTATAAGAACCAGCAGTGTGAAGAGGAATTCTGCACACGGGTGCCAGCCTGGTGTGGGGCTGAACCCCAAGCAAGAGTTAAGGAAAGCTTCTGAATGGGGAGCAGCCTGCTTGCCTGCTGTTCTCCCTGCTTGTGCTCTCTCTCTCTCTCTGATAAATAAAAAATAATAATAATCATCATCTCAGGAAACAAACTGAGGGTTGTTGGGCGGTGGAGGGGAGGGATAGGGTGACTGGGTTATAGAGACATTGGGGAGGGTATGTGCTATGGTGAGTGCTGTGAATTGTGTAAGACTGATGATTCACAGACCTGTACCCCTGAAACAAATAATATATTATGTGTTGATTTTTTTTAAAAAAGTGATTACAGACAAAAGGATTGACAAAAATTCAGTAAATAGAGAAAAGGAAAGGTACATTTCTCACCGTCAGATAAGGAAGTTACAAAGAAGGAAATGGGATAATAGTTACTCTCCTAAGTCCTTGAGGCATCTTTTTTTTTTTAAGGATTTATTTTTTTTTAAGATTTTATTTATTTGACAGAGAGAGGGGATCACACGTAAGCAGAGAGGCAGGCGGGGGGGGGGGGGGAGCCAGGTTCCCTGCTGAGCAGAGAGCCTGATGAGGGACTCGATCCCAGGACCCTGAGATCATGACCTGAGCTGAAGGCAGAGGCTTTAACCCACTGAGCCACCCAGGCACCCTCCTTGAGGCATCTTGACACAACTAGATTCATATTCCAACTTTTAAATTCCAGTCATTTTGCTGTTTATCAGTATCCCGCCTGGGGGAGAGGTGAGAATCAAAGAAAAGAGAAGATAAAAGCTGACTGAAATGGAGGACACCATGAAGGCACTCACTCAACACTGATCTCACTCCCCTCTAAACACGTCCTTCTGCAGACTAGGAAAAGCTTAAAATGGGCATTTCCTAAACTGCCCCATAGGCAGGTTTCGTCTTGGTTTAGAATCCACCCACATAGGCTCACGCCAGACTTTGAATCAGAACTGAGTTCCAGGGGGAGAGAGGCAGGGCATGGAGTATCCTTTTTGGGTGCAGGTCATGATCAAGGTTGTGTGCAAGAGGCAGCATCTGGGGCTCATTAGGTGGTTTCCAGGCTCACCTCCTCCCTGATCTCCACAGAGGGGACAGGCAGCTCCCTTGGTACCCAGTACTAGAGTGTTCTTGGGGAGTTGCTCCTGAAGGCCTGGCCTTCACTCTCCTTCTTCAACAATCCAAATGACTCTATGAGCTCCTGCTATTCCTTCACAAGTCCCTTTCATTTAAAGTAGCTACAGCAGATTCTGTTTTCAAAGACGACTACAATTTCTAACATTCTATAATCTCTATGAACCTTAAGTTAGTCATTTTGCTGCCATTTATAATTACAGTAAGAGGTTATAAATGGAAGAAAAGAGGTAAGAAATTGGGAATTTTTAAATTATCCATTGCTCTTATTTGGTATCATTCCTCTCCTTGGTAAACTCAGACTCTGGAGGGAAAAGAAGAATTAGATTTTAAAAGAAGAAGATTCAATCTACTTTGAGAATCTTGCAAGACAAGTACAAATCTTTTTAGCTACTTATGGACACAGAAGTAGGAATTTTAAATAACAAATTCAAAGAACGGGAGTGACTGTAGATAGAAACTGACAACTCAGAAGGGAGATGAAACAAGTTACAGTTAAGAATGATTAAAATTGCAAAGGACGTAAGTAATCTTTCAATCTGCTTCTCTCAGATCACTTTAAACAAACAAGTTGCATGTTTACTCCTACTTTCAAGAGGTTACAATATAGAATAGCTAGGAGAGTTTAAATGCTCTTTGTAATATTTATTTTATGATGTGTTATAATAATATAAAACTTGGAAAATAACAATAGAAACAAATATGGATAACAACTTAGAGTTTTTAAGATGCTTCTAGCAACATTGTCTTTTTGATCAACATTTCTGGTTTTCAACCAGCTGGCTTTTGATGCTGGGTGCATTAAAAATTAACAGTATTCAATCTTAATTCTTCCATATCTATCACCCTCCTCAAAAGAAACAAACAAATAAAAAGGACAGGATGATCCTGGGAGCTATACCTAAGGACAATGTCTAAATGGCGACGTTCTTAGCTAATCCATTCAGCCAAGGGAATTCAAGTTTGTCCTTGTTTTCTTGCCTGGAAATCTGTCATGGAAGGGGGCACTCGATACCTTTGTCTCTACTATTTTCATAAAGCAAAAAATTTTTTTAGAAATGCTCTCTTAAGCTAAGCACTAACTTAAAGATTTTGTAGGCAACGTGAAAAAGAAAACTTTTTTTTTTTTGCTTGTTTCAAACTTTTTTATATAACATTTAAACAGCCATAGTGTTTCTGCTCCAAGATATTTAAGCTTTGGTATAAACTATTTTTTTAGATAAAAAAGTTTGAAATGTAATTTTGCTATTTGGAGTGCCTACCATAAGTACTACAATTAAAAAGATTTTTCATAGTTTTGAGTCCTTGTGTTTCTCATGGAAACCGCTTGATTAGTGCATATCCAACTTTATTTTAACAGCACATATGGCACATAGATTATCTATCCCAGTTTTCTTGGGAAGTTCTTTGAAAGGAGCAGTAGGAAAGTTGTCAATCCCCAAATGGCCAATGGGTTTCATATGTAGCAAATTTGGCTAGCAAAAATACCAACTTAAGTTCAACAATGCTGGACTGCAAATGCCTGAGGATATTTTTAAAGGTAACTAAACCAGAGGTTTGCTTTTGGCCCTGTTCTTTCTACAGGGTGAGTACTTCTTTATGAAATAAAGGGAGCTTCAATTGAAGAGATCCATTTTTACAAAGTTTTAAAATTCATTAAACATATAACTATTTAATGCCTACTCTCTGCAAAGCACCAATCCTTGGGATACCAAGAGCCTACTAAGAGAGATACTCTAGTTATATCTTTTACTTATTGAACTAAGATACTTAAACAAATTGGTGTGGGAATCAAACGCAGAAGAAAAATTATTAAATTTCCTTACTACCCATAGCCCACTGACAGGCAGAGTGACATTCCTCTAGGAACTCAGCTGCATGGATGTTAATACTTTGCTAAGGGCAAAAGGCAATCTTAGCCCGACCCCATAGGATCCTGTAAGTCTACTTTAATATATAAAATTTCCTTTGGAAATTTCCTTTATCTCTACCCCCTCCCCCCATGATACGTATTGGTAATCATCCCCCAAGCATGTGACCCACTGATACACATCTGAAGGGTCTCATGACTAAGGTTTCATTAGACAGTAATAAATGACCTTTTCCCAACCTTGCTTCCAAAATTCCTTAGAAACTTACGCTATCCCTAACCCCCTCCCAACTTGAAAGTATATAATCGCCCACTCCTCATCTCCCCAGTGCAGCTCTTTCTGCCATCGGGCTCTGTCCCTGTGCTTTAATAAAACCACCTTTTTGCACCAAAGACGTCTCAAGAACTCTTTCTTGGTCATTGGCTTCAAACCCTAACGTCTTTCTTACATCACAAATAACCATAATACCAAGATTAAAATGATGTGATGGAGTGTAATAGGAATTCCAAAGAATGAGAAATCACTCTTAGCCAGAGAGATCAGGATTAATAAAGGAGAGAGTATTTAATCTACATCTTGAAAGATGGGTAGCACTTTAAGATTAATACAGATGAAGAGAAGAAAACTGTAGGAAGAAAAGGTATGACCAGCTTCTACCTGAGGATGGGGGATGGTAGAAGGATGATATCAATTATTGAAATGAGTAGAAGAGTAAGCATATTTTTAAAAATAAGCACAACTTTTTGACTACCTTCTTTATCTGTCTCATGGTAGTACTTCTTATCATAGTATTAGCATTGTGTTTTAACCAGGCATCTTATTATGCTTTCTCTGGATTATTGTCATCATGCTCTTAACAAATAGTATGACTACATATTATCTTCAAGTTGGTATCAAGGCATTTTGTACAGAAAATGTGCTTGGAGAAATGACATTGTCCCTGTGCCCCACCCCAGCCCCCATCCAAGGAAACAGAAGCATAGAATAATGAATGTACAGAGCACCAAAAGGACATGGAAACTGAATTTCAGTTGAGCACTTAGTGCATGACAGAATAGAGTAGAAAGTAAAGCAAAGTTGGATAAAGTCTAATATGTAGAGTACTTTAGGTCAATCCTACCCACCATCTGTTTTTATAAATAAGTATGTTTTTTGTTTTTGTTTCTGTTTTCTTTTTTAAGTAGGCTCCATACCCAATGTGGGACTTGAACTCATGACCTTGAGATCAAGAATCTGATTCTCTACCAACTGAGCCACCCAGGCTCCCCTAAATAAAGTTTTATTGGACCCAGCCATGCTCATTTGTTTACTCACTGTCTGTGGCTACTTTTAGGCTACAACAGTAGAGTACAGTAACTGAGACAGAAACCATATGGCCCAGGTGCCTAACATATTTACTATCTGGCCTTTAAAAAAAAAAAAGGTTCCCAACATCTACCTTAGATAAAAACATTTTAGTGTATTTACTCTGTGTGTAGAAAAAGTGAATACAATAAAGTTAAACATCAGAGAGGTTTGAACAGAGCTATGCTTTTGGAAGAATGCACAGGCTGTTATGGCTAAAACAAATTAGAGGGGAGACACTGAAGAGCCAAGAGCCCTTAAAACTGTTTTCAAAATACATAAAATTTAGTACTATTTTATTGCTTTCTATCTTGTCTTTAATGAAATAGTACACCCTAGATTCATTCAAAACTCTGAATTTAACAGTAAAATCAGAAGAATAACACTCGTAGGGCGCCTGGGTGGCTCAGTGGGTTAAAGCCTCTGCCTTCGGCTCAGGTCATGATCCCAGGGTCCTGGGATTGAGGCCCGCATCAGGCTCTCTGCTCGGCAGGGAGCCTGCTTCCTCCTCTCTCTTCTCTCTCTGCCTGCCTCTCTGCCTATTTGTGATCCCTTTCTCTGTGTCAAATAAATAAATAAAATCTTAAAAAAAAAAAGAATAACACTCGTAGTGGAAAGGTAAGAGAATTTCTGTGCCTCCAAGAAATATATGTAGTCTGGAGATAAGATGCGCCTAGAAAAACGTTGGGAGCCTAAGCAGCTATGCATGGAATGGATGCGAAGGCACAGAGGAAAGAACATGTGTTTTGGAATAGGGTCCCAGGATGCCTTGATGGTAAATAGTAAGCCTGCCATTTCTAAACCAGTCTTGAATTCAATCCATGAGGGTCATCCCAAGAAAGAAGTAAATTTGGTTATAGTAACAGATACAAATGTGAACCAGGTAAAGACAAAAGGAAACACTGGTAAGCTATAAAATATGGCTCTCATGAATGGGACTACAGCCTAACCTGGAAGGTCCAAGTCCCAATTTCAAATTCATAGGCAAGAAGATTTTGCTGTATTGATTTAGTTTGGATCAGGTGTCCACCCTGGATTGCAGCTCAAGTTCAGAGGCATGAACATGTAACCAACCATGAACAGGTCACATGGCTGACACGGCGCCATGCCAGGTGTTGAGAGGATATTTCCGAGAGATGGGGGCATGTTAGGAAGATACTTCAAAGGGTATCCTCCACAAAAAACATAACGCCTCTTTTATAGACAGTCATCAAGGAAACAAGATTCACTTTGCAAAAATTCTGCTTTCAGCAACGTTCTTTAGAATACCTCAGTTCCACAGAGTGCAAAATCTGTATTTTATATACCAATCTATCCTACTCCTTTCTCATGTCAGACAAAGGAAAGGCTGAAAATGGCTTTTATAAATTAATTTTTAAACAATTATAGTCAACATTTTGATTGATAATCCAACGAACTACTAAAGAGAAATAAAATGTAGTGCATGGTTCAACCAACAAGCTTCTGTTTTTGAAACTCTGACCTTGACAAATTTGCATTTTAAAGGCATTCATTAATGATTTCCTTTCTGTGGCACAAATACTGAATATAAACCAAAGGAGCGGAGTATGCACAGACATCAATATGTAAAAGATATTGCTGATAAATTCATTGCACCTTGAGGTGATTAGTTTAAAACTCATTGAATCTCTAGTCTTTGAATTAATGCCTTTTTTGTTCATACATGATATAGTACAAGAAGAATCATGTGGCAGTCAAAAAAAATAAGCTAACACAGTTGATATCTTCACCATTCATCATATTCTTGACACTTCTAACAAAATGGTTTTCCACCCTGAATTGACAGTCCAAACAAAGGGACTTCACATAGAATTTTAAACTGCATTTGTGTTAGATGCTATCACAACACAATACCAAACTCATGAGATCAAACAAATAATTTCTCTTTTCCCTGATGCAGACTTACGAAGTGTATCATCCCTTTTAACTAATCACTTTTCTTACAAGAGTATCTTGTAGGAAGTAAAGTGCATTGACATTCTTCATACATTACTATACGCTGAGATTTAAACTGAAAGGTAATTCCATAGGGAAAAAGAAAAAAAAATTGTGTTTTTAAGTCTCCTTCTGTGGCTTACTAAGAAAGTTAATAGTGCAGACTAAAAATGTATATGTGAATATGAAATAAATTTTTGAAGAAATATGACAAAATATTCGAATCACCGCTTTGCTAACAGCTGCAAACTATTCCATTTCCAGTACGTGAGGGGATGAACCCTGTGATTGTATCTGCATTATTGGCTCTTTCTTTAGTCAGATTACCACTAGCAAAATATATATTTAATATTCTTGATCCTAATGCTTCAGGAAAAAGTTTTCGATTTTTGGAGTGGGGGAGGGGAGGTATTTTTCCTCTTCCTCTCTGTCCTCCTCTCATTCTAGCTTTGCTGACTTAGTGTTCCCATATTTATATACATATGTCTTTTAAGCATTTGTCTGTGAGCAAATATATGTAGATTAATTACCTCCCATGTATTAGCCTTAGGACCAACCTCAGATAAAGAAGGCCTTCCTTTCTTTTTACCTGTGCCTTTAAATTTTGCATCTGCTTGGGATTAAACATTCATTTCTTTCAAACTTCCTTCTCTGTCAGGCTTGGCATTTGAAGTTTTTATACAAATTATATAATCTGACCCTCACAATCGTTTTCTGGAAAAGATCATCTTTCCTGAATGAGAAAACTGAGGCACCAAAAATCCAGACTTCCAGACAGAGCTAGCATACATTGCAGAACAGAGACAAGTTCAATTCTTTTTTTTTGTTTTTTTTTTTTTAAGATTTTATTTATTTGCTAGAGAGAGAGAACACAAGTGGCGGGGTTAGAGGGGGAGTGGCAGAGGGAGTGGGAGAAGCAGGTTCTCCGCTGAGCAGAGAGCCCAATGCTGGGTCTCCATCCCAGGACCCTGGGATCATTATCAGAGCTGAAGACAGATGCTTATCTGACTGAGCTACCCAGGCACCCAAGTTCAAGACTTTTGATGGATGCCACATGTAGTTTGCTTTCCACCACGCCTTGGCCCTTGTTCTGCAGGGTCTTCCCACTGAAGGGCACAACTTCTACAGGTGGCCCTCACTGCACTGGTCTCTGCTTCTAGAATCTTCTCCTTCCTGACCTATTCATTCCCCATCCTTTATAAATCATCTCTCCATTGGATTATCCAGATTCAATGTTTTCTGTTTCCTGGCTGGGAACCTGATTGGTACCGCAAAACCCCAGACAGCATTCTCCAACTCTCCACTAACTTCTATCCCACTTCCCATTTCTACCACGCTCCATTTCAACTGCTCTTGCCCTTGCTCCCACTGAAGTACTCATTCCTGAGATCCTTGTTCTAGACAAACTCTTCCAGTTTTCCTTATAGAAGAAAAAAATCTGATTTAAAAAACATTCACACTGAGATTTGCATCACTAATAAATACGTAATGTATTACCATTCTACCCCATCTCCAAACTGATCAAAGATATTTGCATATCTGCCTTAATCTCAAAGAATAAACATCCAATGTCTGCATGCCAGGTATCTGCTGCAGGTGGCTTAGGGTCAGATGTTTCTGACTGTGTAAGCTCAAAGATCTGTAGTTAAGGGGAGGGATTGTTGGCTAGTGCTGAATTGCAAAGCTACTTTTATAGCATCTAAAGTACCACTTTCTTCCTATTTTGAATCTGGTAATAAAAAGCATCTAATAGATAAACCATGATAGGTAATACATTAGTATTAAACAAGAGTAAAAGAGTATGTTTAGATGGAAAGTTCCAGAAGAACCTTGTATATAGGATGCTTATATATGGTCTTCAACTCTAAACACATGGGCAGTTTGCTTAATTAAAAAAAAATCAATGAGATAATACAGTCAAATCATTTTCAATGAACATATTCTTTGTCATTCTATGTAATTAATTATTCTTTTCCTATTTAATATGGAGCAAGAAGTCTTACATACATTTCAACTAAATAAAATATGAATGTAAAAAATAACCATTTAAAAATTTCCTATGGACTTTTTTTAAATAGACACATTAGAGAGGCTTGGAGATTGGATTGTCTGTACATTATCAAATAATAACCCAAATAAAAATATGCTTCCAGACATGTACAGATGGCTGTTTTATAATCACTGAAACTTAAGAAATGATGAAATATGGTTGGCCTTTAGGTTTCCTGGATGAAGTCTAATACAGGATGATTTAGCATCTGAGGATCCAGAGGATGTATAACAAGTGTTATCACCAAAATAATGTTGGATAAAGTCTTCAGCCGAGCAGAAGTAAGAAAGCAGCCTGGGGCCTTGGGAACCTTCTGTCTGGCCTGTGGCATCGTTATCTGCCACAGTATCTAGTCTGTACAGAAACCTTATTTTAATTTCACTTGGGATCCATATGTTTCTGCCGACCTTTCCTTGCTAAGATGACTTTTTTCCCACATTTTGCTATTTTCTGCTTTCTAAGCATGTGGGTATTTTTTAAAATTCTTTTGGTTTTGTTGAAGTGACATTTCACTAGCTAAGACAAACAAAGCTTCCAACATAAGGGTGGTGATTAAAAGAGTTTGATAGTATCTTAAATATACACACAATATAAAGACTATCACAGACTGTGCATTCTATACTCTGACACCAGCACCTACGCTTCTAATGCCATATTTGTTTAATCCAATAGATTAATCATCTTTAGCTTCATTCTTATCAAAATGAACTCAAGTTCATTTTAGCTAATTGTTGGGCTTTCTTTTAATGTACTTAAAAGAATATGAGAAAACCATATGGATCTATTACTCATTTTCAATCTCTGCAGAACTGAGTTTTCCAACTGTCATTTAAAATATATAATACTCATCAAGAACGCATGCCTGGAATGTGATTTGGTATAAGAGGAGGCTGTAACCTAACCAACTGTACTGATACAGCTGAAGAATAAATGTCACCAGATGGCCTGCGTGAAGTCAAGGCACACAGTTCTGTCAGTGTACTTTCAGCACCACCCAGAGATGAAGGTGACTCGTCCAGCTGACATGGACATTCTGGTTACTTGGCAAATATACCCTTAGGGTGTGTTGGGGGACATCATGTGTCATAATCTGATGATATCAGCCATTCAAAACATCCCATCACTGTTCTGATTGCATTTCTACCAACTCATTTGCATTTCCATGGAAATGTGTTGTTGTTTTTTTCACAGGAGAGAGAATGTGCAAACCAGGTGATATCAGTATTTTAGTTCATTTGGCGACTGTACTTCTCACTGAAAATTAATAAACACACTGTCACTCTGAGTTATAAAAATAGGTAGTTGCAACAAAATTATCATCTCTATCCTGCTTCCATAGCTATGCTAATATTTAAGCAACTTGTATAGTTTCCTTTTCTTTTTACCACTCTTCCCCATTTCTTACCTCCTAATAAACCAACTGTGACTTGTTATCCTACCTCTTTTATGGGGTAATTACAAAAATGAAGTGAAAAGATATAAGTGAAAGCACTTCTATGAAATACGACTATGTATTTTGTAATTGAAAATAGTGCCTTCCACATTGCAGGTACTCAGTAAATACTTTTCATTTTTTTATATGCCTCCTTGTTCCACAAAAGGGTGATAGTGGGACAACAAAAGATTATCTAGGAAATTTATCTCTCATCTTCTTTCTTCCTAGAATTGATATTCTTTCTTTTAGTCTGGTTCCACCCCTCACTCACCTCCCCTTCTTTTTATATACTGTGTGTGTTTGTGTGTGTGTGTGTGTGTACTCAGAGCCAAATATTTATTCCTTTCCTGACTCTGAGGTTATTTTTTCTTCCCATCATTCACAAATTATTGTCATGATGGTATTAGTTAAGCTTTATTGTGTACTATATTAAGTACTTAAATATATTATCTCATTTAATATTCAAAAAACCCTAAAATGTAGCTATTACTTATGGACTGCTTACTGTCTGCTTAGTCCTATTTTTCCATTTACCAAGGAGAGAACTAAGGTTCAGAAAATGTAAGCAACATGACCAAGGTCACAGAGATTATAGGGAGAGAAGCTAAAACTTGAATCCAGATATTTGACTACATGGTGTTCTACTGACTGTCTTTATATATATATTTTTAGAGTAAAACATTTCTCCTTTACTTACCCAACTCCCAATTCCTGATGGAGGAAAATTGATAAATCCACTTCAAATGTGTTAGCACTGTTTTCTGGTATTATAGCTATATTTTCAATAACATGACTATTGTGATATATCCTAATTTTTCACTAATGACTACACACTATAAAAGATGGGATTTAACTCCTATACCACTGCCTCACATGCAAACATTTCCTTCCCCCATCTTTCCATCCCAAAAAAGCTGTATTCCTAACATCTGTAGGGGTTTTTTTCATGAGCTATATTTTTCCACAGAAGAATCCTACAATCTCTTGACTAAGGAATAGAAATTGAGCCTTCGATATTCTGGGTATTAAGAACCCCATGGAAAAGGTTTCTGAGGGTCTCGTTTCTGAGAATGTAGACTTTCACATTTTCCCCATTTTTATTATGGTATCTTCCCAGCGTATCCACACTTAACTGTATCTAGTATCTCCAAAAGCAGAACATCCCTGGATTCAACCAGTTAACCTTCAGGCTTCTGCTTGGAAAAAAGTGGGAATAAAGAGGAACTGGCAACTCCTTCTTATAATACTGTTAACCCATTTCCTGCTTTCAGCTCTGCCCTGCATTCCCACCTTCAGAAGCACCTGGTGGTTTCAATTTGGGAGCCTTTCCAGGGTTCAGCAGTTTTAATTAGTTTATTGGTAGGCTTGGGTTTCAGCTTTCCTAGATCTGCTAAGTCAGTTACCATTCATCCATCTGCTTGGCAGCTTCCAAAATTATCTGTGGTTCCAAAAACGTACTGGAATGTTAAGTGACTGATTGAGAGGTGAAGTCTTATACTTCAAATTAGCAAGCCAAATCAACCAATGAGAACATACTTGCCCACAGTGTTCTCAGCATCCTGGCTCTCTCCAAAGCTACTTAGGGAAAGAGAATCTTGATTGAGAGAGGAAATTACAGATTATCCATTCCATCACTACTATTTCACATAGAATTTCAGCTTGTTGGGACACCTGGGTGGCTCAGTTGGTTAAGCAGCTGCCTTCGGCTCAGGTCATGATCTCAGGATCCTGGGATCCAGTCCCGCATCAGGCTCCTTGCTCAGCAGGGAGCCTGGTTCTCCCTCTGCCTCTGCCTGCCACTCTGACTGCTTGTGCTCTCTCTCTCTCTCTGACAAGTAAATAAAATCTTAATAAAAAAAAAAAAAGAATTTCAGCTTGTCTACTTGCATATAAGGTCTCCTTGGAGACCATATCTTCTTCTTGTCAGTATATGCCCAATGCTAAGCATGCTGTCTGACCTATAATTGACGCTTAATAAATGTTTGCTGAAAGGATGAACACAAAGATCTACACCTCAGGTAGAAGTTTAGTTCAGTACAGCAATAAATTATTACGATTCATGATTATAAAGAAGAGTAGTGAAATCCTCATGAGAAACTTCCTTCGACTTCCTTGTTCACAAGCCTGCAAGAGTATGAATCCTTTTATTTATTTATTTTTTCCATGCAAAAGATTCTTATATTATAGCATGGGGACAGGACCCATGGGCAGAAAGAGCTGCACCACGATTGTGAAGAGTGACTGATTATAAACTTCTCAGTTCATGGAAGTTAAGGATAACATAAGTTTCTAAGGAATTGTGCATGTTGAAAGCAAGATCTCTAAAATGTAGGAGGGCTAGCTATTGTCAAGATAAGGTTATTTTTAGTCTTTAATGAAACATCAACATTAAGGTAGCCATGAGTTCCTTGAGGAATTTCATGCTCTACATGTCTCAAGAACTTATCAGTGGGCTGCAAGTTGTAAGAAGACTTAATTTTAGCAGAATTTCTTTTGTCTTTGTTCTCCTCATCATTTTCCCCATGAACCATTTTTGACCCTTAAATCTTTAAGGTTGCAGAAGGTGGAAGGTCTCATGTTCTAGAACTTCTACCTGCTGAATAGGGGGTAAAGATGTTCCTACCTATGGATCAGCATTGGTCAGTTGGGGATGTAGAAGTTATGAAAGGCAAAGGCAGCTGAATCCAAGGTAGACAACATATATGAATCTTCTTGAGTTGAAAGGATCATCTGTCAGCTTGAAGTTAACAGCAATCAAGGAGTCTCAGGACTAGGTGGAGAGACATAGGAGCAGACAACAAAATAATATTAGTATTATTATGAGAATATGAATCTTTTTAAAGATATTTTACCTCAGGTCTACTTTGGATAGACACTGGAAATTTTAGAGGAGATATATATATATACATATAACATATATATGTGTATATATGTATATATATAATTTATATATGGTTCAGGGGCACCTGGGTGGTTCAGTCGGTTAAGCATCCAAATCTTTATTTCAGCTTAGTTCATGATCCTGGGGTCATGAGATGGAGCCCCACAGCCCCACATCAGGCTCTGTGCTGGGCATGGAGCCTGCTTAAGATTCTCTCTCTCCCTTTCCCTTTGCCCCTCCCTCTGCTTGCATATGTGTGCATACACTCTCTCTCTCTCAAAATAAATAAATAAATCTTTTTTTTAAATGTGTATATGCTTCACACTTGAACCTCATCTTCAATTTGGATGCTCATGAAGTTAGTATTATTTCCTTGGTTCTAACTACTAAATTTCTACTGGGGTAGAAATTCCCTCAAGTAATTAAACAATCTCAGTCAATCCCAGTAAGTCCCCACTCCCTTTTTTTCAGGGTGCATCTACAGTCAGAGGGGCTTCTTCAGTACCAAGGCATTAATATATATGGAAGGAATAAAGAAAGGACAGGTAGAATCTGGTTCTCAGCATCATCTGTCTGCATGGCACGTGCCAACCAGTTCAGTCTGCAAAGAGGGAGGGGTGAGGATGAGCTTAGGAGAAAGGACAGTAGGAATGGAAAATGCCAAGAAAAGCTTGATTAATATCTCAAATATATTATCCCACCTTTTCCAATTGGAATCCCATGGGGTTGATCTACTTCAGTTTGAATTTTATCACATTTTTACCCAAACTTCTTCCTTGTCTTATCTGTCTTTCCAGGAGTGCTCTGTAACCCTTCCCACATTCCCCAGGGGTTTATTTTGCCTGGTCCAGGCTGTTTGTTTCTGTCTCATGGTTGTCCTGCTGCCAACAGGGTGGGGTGACCAGGCTGAGCCAAGCTATCCGGATAATGTCACCCCTGGCAGGAAGAGAAATTTGCAACAGTAACACACATCGCGCCTTCCTCATATTCCGGACACTCCCAGGAATCATGTGGGGCCCACTTGTACAAAATTGGCTCTCTACTTCATTTATCTGGCAGCCAAGACCCATAAACTAAATCTGGTCTCCAGAAACAGCAGTGGTAACATCAATAACAAAACTAGTTTGGTCCATTCCACAAATGTAAAATTTTTAAAATTTGCTTTGACAAATACTCCTGTGAGCAGTGTTTCTGGAGACCACCTCCAACCATACTTTTCCTGAGAACTTGTCTTTTTATAACTCATAACAATAATAACAACTGACATTCAGTGAACCTTTTTCTAGGCTTAGGCTAAATGTTTTACATAAACTTTCTCATTAAATCCCCATCACAATCTCATCTCCATTTTACAGAAAAAGAAATAGGACTATAGAGAATAGCTACATTATTTGCCTGAAGTCGCATACCTTATAAATACTGAGTCCAGAATTAACCAAGAATTATGTCAGAATTTGAACTCTTAACCACTATTATATTCGGCCAACCAAATTGGCATACGAATTTCTTAAGTAATCTCTACTTTAAATGACAGTACCAAAAAATTAGATGTCATTAGGAAAAAGAGAAATTCAAATTCATATTAGCTGTTCTAGGTGAAAGGAATACTTATTTCTCAATTGAAATACTAGCGCAGATATATAATTAATACCAAAATGTAACCTGAAGAAAGCAAGAGTGAATGGGTCCGTTTTTTTAAACTTTAGAAACACATTCATAACTACCATGGTGATGAAATCACTAATCAGAGAGCCAAAAACAAAACAAAACAAATAAATCAAAAAACTATCCCATTCCATTTCTGCCTCTATTCCTTTTTATAATTTTCTTCTCCTGGTACTTGGATTTAAAATACTAGAAAAATGTACATTTATTTATCCTCGTCTCATAAAAGGACAACCTGAGAGAGATGAACCATCAATCACTAAGCCAAGAATCAGCAACTACAGTCAGTGCAAACTCAACCACTAACCAGCCATAAGAAATTAGTAGACATGTCGCTTGAGCCCTGTCTTAAAGAAACATGCAAAATAAGAGGGCTAGACTGAATAAGCTTGTGGGTTCTTTCCAGCTTGAACATTCTTTTATGTCAATCATGTAGCTCAAATTACGCACATTTCTTTTCTGAATTAGCTAACCCAGAGGAAGCTCTTGAAGAAGAAAAATATAATAGGAAATTAAAAATAAGTAAGATCTATCATTAGAGATCAAGCCCAAAGTTGCATATTTCTAAAAGGTAGGTAATCTTATTTTCTCAACTATTGTACAAATGCAGTCGAAAGGACCCAATAATAGTATTTTAAAACCATATGGAGACTTCTGTCTTAAATACTACTCCACCTCTCTTTGTCTTACTGCTCCTTGTTACTCTCTGTTCTCATCTTAAACATAGTTTACCCTAAGAATTTTTCCTTGACTCTCTCTGGAGAAAAATAAATCCAGCCTTAGCATTCTGTGAATTTCCTAATAGAGACTTTTTATAATTTATTGTAATTGCTTATGAATTGACTTTTCTTCCAGCAATATCATAAGCTCTGAGAGTTTGTCTCTTTTTCTCAGTAGCACCTACAACAGTTGCTGGCACATGGTAGTTGCTCAATGAATGTTGACTAAAATTTTCGCCAGTCCAATTTCCTCACTTACAGATGAGAAACTGCAGCTCCAGGACACAAACACTAAATTCCTGGCAAAGAGCTCTTTTCACCACATAACACTGTCTCTCAAACTCTGAAGTATGTATTACATATTTTCAGACTAACTTTAAGTAGAGACAGGGATGATAATAACTATATTATAAAATGCAAATATGCTAAGACATATGTGGAGTTAAAAAAAGTCTTGCCCTAGATAAATGCAAGCAGAAAAAATATAAAATTTCTAGCTGATTGTGAGCTATAGATAGGATCAAAGAGTTGCTGACAATTCCTCAGCTTTTAAATCAAATCAAAATGAAGACCAGTTAAAGACATAACATAGGTGTTTACTCCCAGGACCTGGCAAAAAAAAAAAAAAAAAAAGGCAAATCTAGAGTTCTCAGACTTAGAAAGAAAGATAGAGTTTGAAATTTTTTTCTTTTAAGTGGGCTCCATGCTCAATATGGAGTCTAATGTGGGGCCCAAACTCACTACTCTGAGATCAAGACCTGAGCTGAAATCAAGAGTCAGATACCAAACTCACTGAGCCACCCAGGTGCTACAAAAGTTTGAAACTTTTAATGTTTCATTAATAGATGGACAAGAATGATTTGTAAAATACAGATATACCACCACCACCACCACCACCACTACAGGTATGCAAGGGTTTTTAGCATTTTAAAAATATCCATAGGTACACATGTGCATCATACAAAAACAGTCTGGATAAACCCTAAAATTATAAATGATTGAATGAGCCGTCAGTACAAGACAACTGTGGATCAAACTCTGGACACATGATTTTATTCCTAAATCTGACTCTGACTCATGGGATCATTTTGAGGACCTAACACTCCCAGAGGTCTCCACAGGCAAAATGAAAGCATTCAGAGGCTACTGACATAGAGCCTTCACCACTTCATATGGAAACTGAATGGAGAAGTCTGGCCTGGGGGGTGGGAAGGGTAAGACAGGTAGCAGGAGAAAAGAGACTGAAAGAAAGTAAAACTGGTTCCTCAGCACAATGCCTTCAAACAGCCCACTCCCCAGCCTTCATTTAACTTACATTTTTTTGGTGCTACAACAGTTACCTGGGGTTCATGAAGAAATAGTACAAAGACAAAAAGCAATACACTAATGGGATGCTTGGGTGGCTCAGTTGGTTGAGCATCCCACTCTTGATTTGGGCTCAGGTCATAGTATCAGGGTCCTGAGATAGAGCCCCATGATGGGCTCCAACATGAGCATGGAGCCTGCTTAAGATTCTCTGTCCCTCTCTCTCTCTCCCTCTCCCACCCTACCACTGGCACACTCTCTCTCTCTAAAAAACAAAAAACAAAAAACAAAAACCCACTAAGGATGGAAGATTAAAAAGAGGAAAGGCCCTTTTAATATTAATTGAAGAGATTCTTGTGATTCAATATGGTATAACAGAAGAATTTATTAAAAATAAGTGATTTATACTCTGTAATCAAACTATGTAAAGCTCACTAAAAAGTTTAAAATAAGCACCTTACGCACACACCCCACTCATTCAATTTACACATAACTAACCATACAATTGAAAACTGACAATTACTTCATAATTTGTATACTAATGTAAATCAGAGGAGGACATAAGATTAAGGGAGATTTCTTGCTTGTTTCTAGTTAGAATCTTTTTTCTTATTTCCAAATTGTTGGAAAGCAACCTCTTTCTAATGTTTTTGGAAGGAAAAAAATAAACATACCATTCCCCAATGTAAACCCTCCAATCATTTTGTTATGAAAATGTATCCTACATCACCATCAAATGTAAACATCCCACGCTGCCTGGGATATGTCCACAAAAGTCTGCATCAAAGGCAAAGGGTTCATATTAACATAGAACAAATAGGCCTACCACATTGGAGAGTACATACAAATATTTAGAATGTTATCAAATATTTCATTTGTTGTAGTTTAGATGTTATTAATAAAACTTACAATAAAATTAGAAGGCTTACGTACTTTGGAAAGCAAAACAATGCTTGAAAAATAAAAAAGGTGGTAGTTTTTTTAATTGGATTTTTTAAAGTATAAAATATGTATCATTTGAAAATACATGTAGATGAGATCAGGCGTGTTCAGGGTGGCATGGTTGTAAATCGGAGGGGGAGACGAAAGATGAGAGACTGTGGATTCTGAGAAATAAACTGAAGTTTATGGAGGGGATGGGAGTGGGGCATTGGGTGAGCCTGGTGGTGGGTATTAAGGAGGGCACATATTGCATGGAGCACTGGGTGTGGTACATAAACAATGAATCTTGCAACATTGAAAAAAATCAAAATAAAAAAATAACTGAAAAAAATAAAAAATAAAAATACATGTAGTTTCAAAAATGTAAAACAGAACATCAAAACCAGGAAAGACAAAAGAGATCCTTTAGACAATTTTAAGGAAGAGGAAACTAACAGAACTAAGTGACAGAAAGTGAAGGAGCTCCTAAACTAGTACTTCTGTAGGAAGCTTTTTTTAAACCTTTAATAACAGAATGAAAGCGTGGATCACTTGTTCAAGACCACGCTACCCCACCTCACTTAATTTGGCTTTGAGTTCTACATCAACCTCAAACCCCTAGTGGATTCTTCCTCCAACTTCTCTCTTGTGGCTCTCCTTTGCACTCTCCACAGCTGGGTTGTGTCTAGCTTTTCTTTTTGCATATTTCGAAAAATGTGCCAAATGAAAAGTACTGCTCCCATCTCGGTGTCATTTTCTAAAACTCTCAGGTTCCACAATTTTCCTCCCAGTGACTCTTGAAGAAAAAGAAATCCTTAAAATAACAAGTGATCACTCCTTCACCAGGAGTAGGGATGGGAAGAAATAATAACCCAAGGGAGAAAAAGTGATAAAAAGCAACTGCTTATAGTGGTGTTTGGAGAAAATTATGTAAATATTTATGCAAAGACAGCTTTGCAGAACACATCGAGATGCATCAGAACCGCTCGTGCCAGTGCACACAGGCAGCCTCACAGTTGGATCAACAGCCTGAAAAGCAGATGTGCCAATTTCCTGTATTTGATTATGATGATTCCTAATTATGCCAAAGCTGTGGTGATGTCCTTCCCTAGAATGACTCTTAATTTTGTTTTGCTAAACCACACACACAACCTGTTTTGGACGTGTAATTCATTGTCACGTTAAGTCTATGAAATACTCATTCGCTTGCCTAACAGTTCTGAGGACAATGCCTCACATGGATGCTGTTTTCTTTTGTAATTTGGCATTTGTGAGCACGCAGGGGATAAAGAAAGAAAACATGCAGAGTGATAGAGCCATGCTGTTTAACATCAGTGACACTCTGGCTTTTCCACCACAGTCTACAAAGGAAAAGAATACCATGATATGGTTTTTCTTAAAAGGGCAGTTTTCTTGCTTTCCTTGTGTTTACACTTACAATGTCATTATCAACAAAAAAACTCAGCACCATTTAGATTAGGCATGGACTATAAAGCCATAACAAACTGAGAACACTGTATCAGATGTCAAAATTAACAAGTTGCTTGACCGTTGACGTGCTTCAACCCAACTGTATGGTAGTTGGAAGGAGAAAGAAAACGTGACTGATTCAGTAGTCATACAACCTTCCATATGAACCTTGAACTTCTCTGACACACACATTTACTAACCTGGCTTTAATGTTCTTTTGCATCTCAGACCCCACAACTGATATTCATGTCTGCTTTATAATTTCAAATGTGCTTTTCACTTATAATCCTTTATTTATACTGTACAACAAACCCATGAGGTCAGTATTTCTATTATCCTTATTTATATATGTAGAAATGAGTTCAGGAAAGTTAACCTACATGTTCAAAGAAAGCAATAGAATCTGGACTTAAACTTCAATTTGCATACAGATCAATAACTCTTTATTAAACATCTATTTATTAACTAGGCTTGATTCCTAGAGGTAGAGCTGGTTCTGGCTCCATCCCAGCTCCAACTTTTAACAAATTGTTTTGTTTTTAAAGATTTTGTTTATTTATTTGACAGAGAGAGAGAGTTCGAGAGCACACAAGCAGGGAAGCTGCAGAGGGAGAGGAAGAAGCATTCCCCGCTGAGCAGGGAGCCCAGTGTGGCTAGATCCCAGAATCCCAGGATCCTGAGCCGAAGGCAGCCACTTAACTGACTGAGCCATCCAGGCACCCCAACTTTTAACAAATTGTAAATATGTTTCTTTCCCTCCAGGAATCTCTAGTGGCTTCCTGCTTCTCTGTGTAGGAGGAACCAACACCAGCTCCTCTACCTCAGGCTCTCAATCTTTCTAATTTCTTCTCCAATCTTTCTCTCCAATTTTGCTCCTTTACATACCTAATCCAGATTTACTCACTATGGAAAAACTTGAGGACTTGATTGTGATTTGCACTACAATGTAAACTTGATGAAGGGAGACCTTTTGTTTTCTTCATTCTTAATCTCCAGTAGAAACTTGAGTGGTGCCTGGAACACTGTAGGCCTCAGTAAATATCTGTTAAATGATTATAGTTGTAGTCCACACTTAAACTCATTAAAAAAAAAAGCCATCTAACTGTCTTAATCTGGGTTTCCCAAAACAGAACATCAGACAAGGATGTTGTCTCAGCCTGAGACTATCTCAGCCTGAGGTAGTTTATATGGAAAATAACTTCTGGAAGCAGGAATGAGGGAGGAGGGGATGAATTAGGGGAGGAGCAAACCCAGCATAAAGCTGTATAACCAAGTTCACTTTCTAGTTGACAGGAGCTCAACTACCCCCCACACCTAGAACCTCTTGCCTATGTACACAACACTCATACAACTGTCCACTTGAGAAATAGGAGTCTGGAGCATTTACCTGTGGACTCTTGACAGACAGCCACCCTAGGAATATTATATGTTTACACCTCCAAGAAGCACGGTAGGTTCCCATAGCTTTGGAGAAGTCCCTGAAGAAGAAAGTAGAAATACATAGTATAGTAAATGCTATCAACATGAGATGAGTCTGCACCCACACAAATAATCTAAACATGTAGCAACCACTAATATTAGATGTGGCAAAGAGGATGTGTAACAAAGAACCAAAGTACCTGCTCTACCAATACAAAGGAAAATCAAGAGCTATTAGTGTTATTTATTATTCTAGCTACTACAATTAGAAGAATTTCTGGAATTCTGAAAATACTGGAATTCTAGAACACCACTTTGTAGGCATGCAATCAAGTATGGCTTTTTATAAAGATTGAGAATGTGTGACATTTTGATGCTACAGGAGAAGCAAGTGTTTGCCAAGCTGAATCTGCACACTTAACTCCTCAAAGTCTGATGACAAGTTTTTTGAGGATTCACAGGTTTGAAGAATATATGCATACTGTTATATATAGCATATAATACAGTACAATATATAACATATATTATTATACTGTGTGTATACACATCATATATTTATGCCTAATAATTTTGTTTTAATTGACGAATCACCATAATAGAATAATTTAGTTAATCTCTCAGGGCGCATAAGAACACTTTTAGAAGGAATTCTCACCTCACTTAAATCTGAAAAAGTGTTGACTCAGGATATAATATGCACTGAAGACCAAATGGCCTTATCATATATTAAGAAAACCATGGAGGCTTAAACTACATTTGTATTGTACAAACAACTATTATATTCAAAAGTATTACACAAAAAATTTTTAGATGCTCAGAAATAATTAGGTGAGAGAGTCAAAGTACTTGCTATAAGGAATTCATCCTATACCTAGCTGGGAAAATGAATCACTTGTTGTCATCACTAGCACTATAGTCAATATATTATGCTTGCCAGATAAAAGGTGAGGGAATAATCCATAGGAGGCCAAGAATGCTATGCACTTGATTGTACAAAGTGACTTCATAAACATGATGAAATCTGGAGTAGGCCTTCTAGTGCAAAGGATGAAGATCTGGAAGAAGAAGACAGCTTTCCAGGCAGGGGAATGTTGGCACAAAAAGAGAAAGTGGATGAGTATATCCCTAGAGCACTAGATAGATTATTTCCAAAAAATGAAAGTACATTTTGAGGAATAATGGAAGATAAGATTGGAAAGGTCAGTAAAAAACATATTTAAGAGAATTATGAATACCAACTCTGTAATTTGAAGTTGTAAACTCTGGACAATGGATAGCCATTAAAGATTTGGGACAGGTGGTAGGATGAGAGTTAAGGCACTGTTTTCAGAATACTAGAAAAATGTGAATGATAGCGGAAGGGAAAGTAGGTCTTTTGGAGTCAAGCTTCAAATTATCTTAATTTCTAACTGAAATAAACATCCAAGAAGCTAATGTAAAATCTCTCTTAGACCTAAGGTTATCTGTACAATGTTACATGTGCAATGTCAGACATGCAATCCAAATTCAAGAGAAGAGGAGGGGCTCCTGGGTGGTTCAGTCTCTGATTCTTGATTTCAGGTCAGGTCACGATGTTGGAGTCATGAGATCAGCCCCATCTCAGGCTCCATGCTGAGTGTGGAGTCAGCTTGGGATTCTCTCTCTCCCTCACCCTCTGCCCCTCCCCGCACTCATACAGTTTCTAAATAAATAAATAAATAAATAAATAAATAAATAAATAAATAAATAACATCTTTAAAAAATAAAGAGGAATAAGAGAAGACACAAAACAATTTAAGCAAAACCAAGAAAAACATGAGAAAATAAACAGAGAGCCACAGGGAGAGCCACAGTCAATAGTAACTTTAAAATAGCTATGCTTGATATGTTAAAGGAAATAAAATAATTTTGACATAGAACCAAATAAAGCATATTTTTAGAAAGGAAAATTGCAATAACCAAAATCAGGAACTTTATGTAAGGGTTTAAGAGAAGGTAAAGAGATCATTAATGAACTTGAATGTGAGTCAGAGGAAAAAATTCAAAGAGAAACAAAAGTATGAAAAACAGAGAAAAAATGTTAAAGGCATAAAAGACTCAAGGAAGAGGGGCACCTGGGTGGCTCAGTTGGTTAAGTGATGGATTCTTGATTTCAGTTCAGGTCATGACTAGGAGTCTGCTTGAGATTCTCTTTCCCCCTGTCCCTCTGCCTCTCCTCCTGCTCTCTCTCTCTCTCTAAAAAAAAAAAAAAAAAAAAAAAAAAAAAGAAGACCCACTGAAGAAAAATCTAACACAGGTATAACTGGAGAACTGAGAAGGCAAGGAAAAAGAGATTTGGGAAGGATGAATAGGAATGATGGAAGCCAAAGACCATGGAATAGCTTTAAAAAAATAACTGCAACTTGGAATTTGCCACTGAGAGAAAACAACATCCAAAAACTAAGAAGAACTATTTTAATTATTTCAATATTTTAATTATTTTAAATCCACACTGAAGAAAATTCTAAAAAGTATTGAAGCTGGGAGAGATATGGTCTTAGAATTTCAGAGATTCAAGAAAAAATTAAAAGCAACAACAAAAGGTAATTAGGTGGGTAATTCTAAATAAATACTGGCTATTTAAACAAAAACAATAATGTTTTGTGAATTTTAATATTTACTAAGAATCAAAATAGATGGCAACAATAGCTTAAAAACCATGAGGGAAGATAAATGCAGTTAAAGCATGCTTAGGCTCTTGTATCATCCAAAAAAAAGAAGAGTACTAATTTAGATTAGTTCAATAATTTAAGGATACATGCTTTAATCTCTAGTGTAACCATTAAAAGAATGTATGACTATTAAGATAACAGAGAGAGAAATTAGAAAAATAGGAAAAATATGGAATCAATCCAAAGAAGGGGGGAAAAAAGAGATAAAAAAATAAATGAGTTGGGGTGAATAAAAATTACATAGAAATTTAAATCCAGATATATTAGTAATTGCATTACATGTAAATAGCTTAAATGTTCTCAAAAAAGACAGATTATTAAAGTTAAATAAAAAAAAAACTCAACCACTTCCTGCCCACAGAGAAACAAATATAAGGATACAGAAAGATTGAAAGTAAAAGGATAAATGAAAAAAGATATGTGCTGCAGATATCAACCAAAAGAAAGCTGGTATAGCCCTATTAATATCAAATCAAAAAGACTTTATGGCAAAAAGCATTACTAGGGCTCAAGAGAACACTTCATAAAAGGCTCAATTCACCAGGAAGATACAATAATTCTAAACATGAAAACAAAAATAGAGAGAACTGAGAAAAATAAATAGATCTATAACCATAGTAGGATATTATAACATCCTTCTCTCAGAAACTAATAGAATAAGCAGATAAAAGATTCAGAAAGATAGGGGTGCCTGGGTGGCTCAGTCCTTAAGCTTCTCTGCCTTTGGCTTAGGTCATGATCCCAGGATCCTGGGATCGAGCCCCACATGGGGCTCCCTGCTCTGTGGTAAAGCCTGCTTTTTCCTCTCCCACTCCCCCTGCTGTTGTTGTCTCTTTCTGTCAATAAAATCTTAAAAAAAAAAAAAAAAAGATTTGGAAAGATATAGAAGATTTCATCAACATGATTAGCAAATATAAACTACTGTCATGTAACAACAGACACTGCATTCAACAATTGTAGAACACACATTCTTTTCGGATGCCCACAGAACACTGACAAAAAGTGGCCATATACTGGGCCATAAACCAAAACTGGGTACAAAGTATATACAAAGTATGGCCACAAAGGAAAGAAACTAAAACCAATAATAACAAAAAAATCACATGTGTTTGAAAAATAATAAACACATTTCTAAATAATCGAAGGCCAAAGGAGAAATCACAGTCTTGAAGTCCAGAAAATATTTTAAATTAATAACGGTAAAAATACTACTTATCAAAATTCATGGAAAGCAGCTAAGTCTGAGATTATGACCCTAAGAGAACATACAAAACAAAGCAAGGCTGAAATTCAATGATCTAAGCATACTTTTCCCATTTCCATAGAGGAAAAGAACAGCTTAAAGAAAACAGTAGCAGGAAAAAAAGAAGAAAACATATAAGAAAAAAATTAATACAATAAAAACAAATATACAATAAAGAGGATCAGTCAAGCCAAAAGTTGGTTCCTTAAAAAATAAGGCACAAATTCGTCAAACAGCAGAAGTTAGAAAATTGGGGATAAACGCTTTATCTTTAAATGACCTATAATGATGACAAAAACAAAGATCTCTATCTTCACATTTTTAACCTTTTCATTTGGTCCTCTGGTTTCTGGTCCAACCGACTTCAGCCTCTCTCCATCCCATTATTGCCAATATGATAATGCAAATGTGTGTTGAATAAACAAGGGAGTGTTGCTGACACCAGGAAACACTCTCCCTGAGAGTATTCCCAATTGGGATCCTGAGTAGTCAACCACTCCACAAGCAAACCACTCCACAGGACTCAAGTTTCTTCAAGGACTCAGAGAATTTTGCAATCCCCACCAGGGGGTATTGCTTTTTCAACATAGTGCCCTTAGACTAAACCGTAATCTCTCTCTCACTCTGTGTCAAATAAATAAATAAAATCTTAAAAAAAAAAAAAAGAGTCACGGCTTACCATAGGATAGGTTCATAAGAAAAAACCAACAAAGGAGAAAGTGCTGGTGTAGGAAACCAGAATTGTAATTGAAAAATTGCTGGAGGCTCAGTTAGGACAAGTCTGAGAGTTAAAACTCCAGGGGGACTCAGTGACAAGGGAGTCTCCAAAATATTGTGAGATTTACCTATAGGAACTTGGCCAGGCTCCCACAGTAAATATCAGAGAAAAATCCTCCTGTGCTTCTAGCAAGGGGAGGAGAAAAGAAACCACTTGGATATATGTCAAAGCACTCTTCCTTTGGGGGAAACTAATTAACCAGAGCCTAACTTGCTGGGGTATTATCAGAACATACCTGGCTCTGGTTAAAGGGAAATACTCAACTCCAGCTGGCTCCAACCTTCCAAATGAAAAGGGGTAATACCCAACTCCAACACACTCTACATATCCCATCCCAACTAAGGGGGAAGAAAAGACTGAGAAACACTTCTGGGGTTCATAGTCCAGAGACATAGGCACAGTCAAAGACTGAGACCTAATCATAGACTATAAAACACTTTCCCTCCCAGGGCACCTAGGTGGCTCAGTCCATTAAGAGCCTGACTCCTGGGCACCTGGGTGGCTCAGTGGGTTAAAAGTCGCTGCCTTTGGCTCAGGTCATGATCCCAGGGTCCTGGGATCAAGGTCCGCATCAGGCTCTCTGCTCAGCAAGGAGCCTGCTTCCTCCATTCTCCTCTCTCTCTGCCTGCCTCTCTGCCTACTTGTAATCTCTCTCTCTGTGTCAAATAAATAAATAAAATCTTTAAAAAAAAAAAAAGAGTCTGACTCCTGGTTTCAGCTCAGGTCATGATCTCAGGGTCATGAGATCCAGCCCCACCTTGAGCTCCACACTCAGTGGGGAGTCTACTTAAGATGCTCTCCTTTCCTCTCCTGCCTCCACCTCTGCACTTGCTCTCTCTCTCTCTAAAACAAATATCTTTTAAAAAAATAAAATTTCTAAAAAAAAATTTCCTCTCCCTGACACCTCACGACCATATTACTCCAAGCTTATTTACAGCAGTAATACAACATGTCTAGTTATAAATTTAAAAAAAAAAGAAGACAAGGCATATCAAGAGGCAAAAAATTTTTTTTATGTTTTTTAATTTAAATTCATTTAACATATAATTTGTTATTGTTTTTGTAGGTAGAGGTCAATGATTAATCAATCTCATATAATATGCAGGGCTCATTACATCATGTACTCTCCTTAATGTCCATCACCCAGTTATCCCACTCCCACCCTCTCCCCTCCAGCAACCCTCAATTTGTTTACTATGATTAAGAGTCTCTTTTGGGAAAAAAAAAAACAAAAAACATTTGAAGGAACAAAGCAACTATCAGAACTAACATGGCAACAATGTTGGAATTATCAGACCAAGAATATAAAACAACTATGATTAATATGCTAAGGCCTGTAATGGATAAAGTTGGCAGCATGCAAGAACAGGTGAGCAATGTAAACAGATAGATGAAATCCAATGAAGAACCAGAAAGAAATGCTAGAGATAAAAGACATTGCAACAGAAATAAAGAATACCTTTGATAAGTTTATTGGTAGACTGGGAAAAACTGAGAAAAGAATCTCTGATTTAGAAGGTATCAGTAGAATCCTTGAAAATAAAAAAAGCAAATAAAGACTGAAAAAAATAAAACAGACTATCCAAGACTGTGGGACAGTCACAAAACATGTAACATACATACAACAGGAATACCAGGAAAAGACAGAGAAAGAAATAGAAGTAATATTGAAACAATAATGACTAAGTATTTTCCAAAATAATACCAGACACCAAACCAGAGATCCAAGAAACTCAGAGAACATCAAGCAGGATAAATACTAAAAACTATACCTAGGCATATATCATTTTTATACTACATAAAATTAAAGATAAACAAAAGAAAAGATAAAAATCCTGAAAAATCCAGAGGAGAAAAACATTTTTTATACAGAGGAACAAAGATAAGAATTAGATCTGACTTCCCTTCAGAAACCATGTAAGTAAGAAGAGAGTAGAATGAAATATTTAAAGTATTGATAAAGGGAAAAAACAACACAAAACCTAGAATACTGTTCCCTGTGAAATTATTCTTCAAAATTGAAGGAAAATTTTCTCAGACAAATAAAAATTGAGGGAATTTGTTGCCAGTAGCTCTGCCTTGCAAGAAATGTTAAAGTTCTTCATAGGCAGTAACATCTTTGACATCGGCCACAGCAACTTCTTTCAAGACACATCTACAAAGGCAAAGGAAACAAAAGTGAGAATGAACTTTTGGGACTTCATCAAGATAAAAAGCTTCTGCACAGCGAAGGAAACAGTCAACAAAGCAAAGAGGCAACCCACAGAATGGGAGAAGATATTCGCAAATGACACTACAGACAAAGGGCTGATCTATAAAGAACTTCTCAAGCTCAACGCCCAAAAAACAGATAATCATGTCAAAAAATGGGCAGAAGACATGAACAGACACTTCTCCAAAGAAGACATACAAATGGATAACAGACACATGAAAAAATGTTCATCATCACTAGCCATCAAGGAAACTCAAATCAAAACCACATTGAGATACCATCTAACACCAGTTTGAATGGCCAAAATCAACAAGACAGGAAACAACAAGTGTTGGGGAGGGTGTGGAGAAAGGGGGAACCCTCTTTCACTGTTGGTGGGAATGCAAGTTGGTGTAGCCACTTTGGAAAACAGTGTGGAGATTCCTCAAAAAATTAAAAATAGAGCTACCCTATGACCCTCCAATTGCACTACTGGGTATTTACCCCGAAGATACAGATGTAGTGAAAAGAAGGGCCATATGTACCCCAATGTTCACAGCAGCAATGTCCACAATCGCCAAACTATGGAAAGAGCCAAGATGCCCTTCAACAGATGAATGGATAAAGACGATGTGGTCCATATATACAATGGAATATTAATCAGCCATTAGAAAGGATAAATACTCAACTTTTGTATCAACATGGACAGGTCTGGAGGAGATTATGCTGAGTGAAATAAGTCAAGCAGAGAAAGTCAATTATCATATGGTTTCACTTACTTGTGGAACACAAGGAATAAAATGGAGGACTCTAGGGGAAGGGAAGGAAAAGTGAATTGGGGTAAATCGGAAGGGGAGATGAACCATGAGAGACTGTGGACTCTGAGAAACAAACTGAGGGTTATGGAGGGGAGGGGAAAGGGGGCATGGGTGAGCCTGGTGGTAGGTATTGGGGAGGGCATGTAATGCATGGAGCACTGGGTGTGGTGTATAAACAATGAATCTTGGATCACTGAAAAAAATAAAATTAAAAAATAATAATTAAAAAATAAATTAAAAATAGTTAAGAAAAGAAATTTTAAAGTTCTTAATATAGGTCAGAAACTCTGATTTACATAAAAGAACAGGGCGCCTGGGTGGCTCAGTGGGTTAAAGCCTCTGCTTTCGGCTCAGGTCATGATCTCAGCATCCTGGGATCGAGGCCTGCATCGGGCTCTCTGCTCAGCAGGGAGCCTGCTTCCTCCTCTCTCTCTGCCTGCCTCTCTGCCTACTTGTAATCTCTCTCTCTGTGTCAAATAAATAAATAAAATCTTTAAAAAAAAAAAAAGAACATCACAGAAGGAATAAATGAAAGTAAAATAGAAACTTTTATTTTTCTTATTCTTAATTGATCTAACAGATAATAGTTTATTCAAAATGATAATATCAACAACGTATTTGATTATATATGATTGTATGTATATCTTATGTATATACCTTATTCTAATATATGCTTTTCTATGAGTGAAACAAATAACAATAATGATACAAGGGAGGAATTAGGGTTATTTTGTTATTATAAGGTACTCACACTACCTGTGAAGTGGTACAGTACTATTTGAAAGTGGACTTGGATTAGGTATAAATGTGGAAAACTACTAAAAAAAGTAAAAAAAAAGAAGTATAGCTGATATACTAAGAGAGGAGATAAAAGTAATCACTAAAAATGCTCAGTTAAAAACAGAAAAGGAAAAAAAAGAATGGAAGACAAAAATAGGAATACTGAACAAGGGTAACAAAAAGAAAACAGTAACAAATAAGGTAGATACTAACCCAACTATATCCAAAATCATCTTGAACTAATTATAAAACAGAAATTGTCAGAGTTGATCAAAAAACCCAACCCAATCATATACTGTCTACAAGAAAGCCACTTTAACTATAAAGGCACATATAGAAGAAAGCAAAAGAATGGACGAAAATATGCCATACTAACACTAATCAAAAGAAAGCAGGAGTGGCTATGTTAAATTCAGACAGAACAGACTTCAAACCAAGGAAACTTGTCAGGGATAAAGAATACTACATAATGATAAAGGGATTGATTCTCCAAAAAGACACACTAATACTTAACATGTATGCAACTAACAATAGAGCATCAAACTAAGTGAATAGAATTGCAAAGAGAAATAGATTAACCCACTATCATAGTTGGAAAAAACTTCAACACCTCTCTATCAGAAATGGACAGATCCAGCTGGCAGAAAATCAGTAAGGATATAGTTGAACTCAACACCATCGATCAATAGACATCTATAGACAACTTCATCAGGCAAGAGCAGAACAAGAGCAGAACATTCTTCTCATGGTCACATGGAACATTCACCAAGACAGAGCACAATCTGTGTGACAATACTAAATTATAACAAATTTTAAAGAACAGAAATCATACATCTCCTCTCAGGCTACAGTGAATTAAACTAGAAATCAATAACAGAAAGATAACTGGATAATCCAAAATACATGGAGATTAAACAGCACACTTCAATATAACACAAGGATCAAAAAAGAAATCTCAAGAGAGATTTTAAAAGATTTTGAACTAAAGGAAAGTGAAACTAGGACTTATTAAAATTTGTGGGATGCAAAAAAAGCAGTGCTTAAATTGGAATGTATGGCATTAAATTAATCTACTATAGAAGGAGAAATATATAAAATTAATAATCTGTTTTCACCTATGAAACTAGAAAAGAAGAGCAAATTAAATCCAACATAAGCAGAAGAAAAGAAATAATAAGAACTAGAGTGGAAGCCAATGAAACTGATAAAAAATTAATAGAGAAAATCAACAAAACTAAAAGCTGATTCTGTGAAAAGATCAACAAAATTAATAACCACGCTAACTTAGCCATTCTAAGAAAAAAAAGAATGGACACAAATTATTAATATCAGAAATAAGGGAGAGGATATCTTTACAAATCCTATGGACATTAAAAGGATAATAAAAGAATACTGTGAAAAGCTCTATACCCATAAATTGATAACCTGCGTGAAATAGACTAATTTCCTGAAAGACACATTTGCCAAAACTCACACAGGAAGAAACAGACAATATGAATTGCCTGTATTTATTAAAGAAATTGAATCAATAATTAATAACCTTCTAAACAGAATGCACCAGAACCAGATGGGCTCACTGGCAAATTTTACCAAATATCTAAAGAAGAAATTGTACCAGTTTTCTGCAATCTCTTTCAGAGGACAGAAGCATAGGGAATACTTCCTAATTCATTCTATGAGGCCAGCATTACCCTAACATCAAAACTAGACAAAGACATAACAAGAAAAGATATAGACCAATATCTCTCATGAACAAGATACAAACATCCTCGACAAAATATTAGCCAATTGAATATAGCAATGTATAAAAAGAATTATATACCATGAACAAGTAGGATTTATCCCAAGTATGCAAATCTAGTTCAACATTCTAAAATCTATGTAATATATCACATCAACAGTCTCAAAAATAAAAATCATATGAGCATCTATTTAGATGCAGAAAAAGCATTTGACAAAATCCAGCACTGATTCACGATAAAAACTCTCAGTAAACTAGAAATAGAGGAGAATTCCTCAACTTGATAAACAACATCTATAAAATCCTAGAGCTAACATCCTACTTTAATGGTGAAAAACTCAAAACTTTCCCACTAAGATCAGGTACAAGGCAAAGATATCCTCTCTCATCACTCTTTTTCAACACCATACTGCAAGTTTTACCTAGTGCAATAAGACAAGAAAAAAGAAAGAAAAGGAATACAGGTTGGGAAGAAAGACATAAAAATATCTTTGTTCATAAATGACATGATTGTTCATGCAGAAAATCTGAAAAAAGCAACAACAATAACAACAACCACCCCTCCAGGAACTAATAAGTAATCATACAAAAGTTGAGGATATAAGGTTAAAGCCAATTACTTCCCTATATACCCGCAATAAACAAATGAAATTTGGAATTAAAAACACAATGCCATTTACACTGACACCCAAACATGAAATATTTAGGTATAAATCTTTCAAAAAATGTATCAAATCTATATGAAGAGAACTACAGAAGTTTGATGAGTGAAATAAAAAACTAAACAAGTGGAGAGATAGTCCATGTTCGTACTAAGGAAGACTCAAGATTCAGTTCTTCCCCTAGTCCATAGATTCAGTACAATCCCAATCAAAATCCCAGAAAGTTATTTTGTGGGTATCAACAAACAAATTCTAAAATATTTAAGGAGAGGCAAAAGACCCAGACTAGTCAACATAATACTGAAAAAGAAGAACAAAGTTGGATGACTGATACTATCTAACTTTTGGGTCAAATAAGAACTAAAATTTCCATTTGCTGTACCAAGGGCCTCCATCTAAAGAAGGTCCGAGAGTGAAGCCAAACACAGCAGAGGGAGTAAAAAGGGGGGGGGGAGGAAGAAGAAGAAGAAGAGGAGGAGGAGGAGGAGGAGGAGGAGGAGGAAGAAGGCAAACTTCTTAAACATTACTCGAATCTTGGACTTTGCAGTTATATGAACTAATGTGCTGGGGGATTTCATTTTGTTTTGTTTGGGTTTTTGTTTTGTTTTGTTTTGTTTTGTTTTGTTTTTATTTTTTTTAGTTTTTGCTTAAGCTACCTTGAATTGGATTTTCTGTCATTAACAACAGAAAGAGTATTACCTGATACAGTCCTTAACATATTCAAACAGTATTACTAGGTCCTGGAGATACAATAATAAAAAAGACACTATTTCTGTCCTCATAAAGTTTAGAGTCTATTTGAAAAGATAAAGTAAACTGTATGTTAAGTGCTGATACAGGAAAAGTTCAAGAAACTATTTGAATACATAGAAGTTCTAGATATCATCAGTTCTCAAAATCAGGAAAAATTAGATTATCACTAAGATGTTCATTTAATATGAGGTGGTAAAAACTGGATGGAGTATAACCCTGTTAAAACTTTGTGGAAATTCTGGTTGGAACTCTGGGACATCAATGACCCAGCCATTTACTGGGGTTCAGAAGCTAAGTTCCCCACTGAGGGGAAGAAAATAGTTAAAAACACAAACAAAACAAAAAACAAAACAATCAAAAACCTATTTAGAAGGGCTAGGACCACTTTGCAAAGTACCCTCAAAACAGTGAGTTTTAGGGGCACCTGGAAGGTGCAGTCAGTCAAGTGAATGACTCTTGGTTTCCCCTCAGGTCAGGATCTCTGATCTCTGGGTCATGAGATCAAGCCCCACGTCAGGCTCTGTGCTCAGTATTGAGTTGCTTAGAGTTTCTCTCTCTTTCTGCCTCTGTCCCTCCCTACCATGTGCTCTCTCTCTCTTTCTCTCCCGAAAATAAAGAGAATAAAATAAAATAAAATAAAAAGTGAGTTTTAGGTAGGGAAACCTTAGGACAGTTTTCTCATTAGACATCCACAGTGTTCTAAAGTCCCTTCAGTCAGAAGACTTAAGGATATGGCAGGAGAAGAGAGAAAAAAGAAAAAAGGGAGGAAGTCATATCAGTTTCACATCCTAAACTTTATCAAGCTCAAACTATAAGAGAGGGGTGAGATTTACTATAAAGCTAGAGGAATCAAGACAGTGTGGTTTTAGTAAAAGAATAGACAAATAGATCAATGGAACAGAATAGAGAGTACAGAAATAGACCCTTATACACCGAAAAAAGGGAAAAGGCAACACATGGAGCAAAAATACTCTCTTCAACAAATGGGACTGAGCTTTCCAACCAGGACCTGACAGAATGCTCCCACAAAAAAGAGTGGAAAGAAGAGCGATTCTGCCATCAAATAAGTACTGACCAGAGGATACACCATCAACATTCACAAGCACATCCATGGAGTGGGTTTCAGGAAGCGTGCCCCTCGGGCACTCAAAGAGACCTAGAAATTTGCCATGAAGGATGTGGGAACTCCAGATGTGTGCAGTGACACCATGCTCCACAAAGCTGTGTAAGCCAAAGGAGTAGGAACGCTCCATACCGTATCCGTGTGCAGTTGTCCAGAAAATATAACGAGGATGAAGATTCACTAAACAAGCTCTATACATTGGCTACCTGTGTACTTGCCACCACTTTCAAAAATCTACAGGCAGTTAATGTGGGTAAGAACTAACCACCAATTGTCAAACAAAGGTATAAACCTATTTTAAAAATGGTGCTGAAACAACTGGACACCCACATGAAAAGAAATGAATCCAGACACAGAACTTACACACTTCACAAATGTTAACTCAAAATAGATCATAGACCTAATGTAACATCTAAAATTATAAAAATCTTAGAAGACAACATAAGAGAAACCATACGTGACCTTGGGTGGGGCAATGACTTTTTAGATATAACACCAAAGGCACAATCCATGAAAGAAATAGTTGATAAGCTGGACTTTATTAAAATTAAAAGCTTGAGCTCTATAAAAGCAATGCCAAGGGAATGAGAAGGCAAGCCACAGAGTAAAAGAAGATATTTCCAAAAGGTATCTGATAAAGGACTATTATCCAAAATATACAAAGAACCCTTAAAATTTAATAATAAAAAAAAACTAACAACCCAATTTAAAAATGGGCCAAAGATCTTACCAGATACCTCACTAAAAAAGATATACAGATGGCAAATAAGCTTATGAAAAAATGCTTCACATCATATGTCATCAGGGAAATGCAAATTAAAACACGATACTATTACATGCTTATTAGAATAGCCAAAATCCAGAACACTGACAAACACCAAATGCTGGCAAGGATGTGGAGCAATAGGAACTCATTGCTGGTGGAAATGCAAAGTGATACAGCCACTCTGGAAGATAATCTGGTGATTTCTTATAAAACTAAGCACACTCTTATTATAAGACTCATCAATCACTATTGATGGTATTCTTCATATTTACCCAAGAGAGTTGAAGATTATATCTACACAAAAAATGCATGTGGATGTTTATAGCAGCTTTATTCATAATTGCCGAAACTTGGAAACAACCAAGTTGTCCTTCAGTAGGTGAATGGGTAAATAAACTGTGGTACACCCAGACAATGGAATACCGCTCAGTACTAAAAAGAAATGAGTGATCTCACTATGAAAAGATATGGAGGAATCTTATCGGCATATTACTAAGTGAAGAAGCCAATCTAAAAAAGTCTACATATATATATATATATACACACACACATATATATATATACACACACACATATATATACATATATACATATATATATACACATATATTGCATGATTTTAACAAATAACATTCTGGAAAAGGCAAAGCTATGGAGACAATAAAAAGATCAATGTTACCTGGGTTGGGAGGAGGGGTAGGGATGAATAGGTAGCATACAGAGAATTTTTAGGGTACCATACTCTGTGACCATTATGATGGACACATGTCATTATACGTTTGTCCAAACCCACTAAATGTACTGAATGTACAACACCAAGAGTGAACATTACTTTGAGCTATGGACTTTGGGTGGTTATGATGTGTCAATCTAGGTTCAACAAATGTAGAACTCTGGTGTAGGATATTGGTAAAGAGTGAGGTTATGCCTTGGAGAAGAGGTATATGGGAAACCTCTATACCTTCCCTTCAATTTTGCTATAAAGAAAGTAGACTTAATTAAAAAATAAAATAAATAAAGACTAAAAAAAGTAGAATATAATTATGGTGGTGATTAAGAATACTGGTTATAGAGCTGGACTGACTGTTCACATTACAGTTTTACCACTCACTTAGCTTTGTGAACTAGAGCACAGTGTTTAAAAAGTCTCAGTTTCCTCATCTTTAAAAGGGGGATAATAGTGGCACTTACCTCAGAGGTTGTTGTGATTAATAAGGTAACACATGGAAAACATTGTAAACAATGCCTGGAACGCAGTAAGTGTTCAATAAGTGTAGCTGGGGTTATTACTATTTAGAATATTAGGGCCATTGCAATAATTGTTAGATTCCATAAATTATTAATATTTAGAATTTCTGCCAACTCCTGAATAACTAAAAATCCAATAATTAGGAAAACTCTTACCAGAGATGCCCAATATATTTGTCAGTGATATTGAATGTTACTATCTCACTAAGAATGTGCTAATGAAAATTCAGCAAAACAAGTCTTTTAACAACTTTTACAAATGTGCTGCAAACACCCAGAAAAAAAAAAATCTAACCACATTTTGTACTTGATTTAATGTATCTATTTTAGAATATCTAGGCACCATCTTAGAAGCAGGACCACCCATTTCAAATACTAGGAGAGGTGCCGGGTTTGGCGAGGGAACTCAAAAGTCTATGTGTTAAGTGTGTTTCCATACATTTCACAGAGAGCTGACCCCGCGTCCCAGCATGTGTGTCTAACTGTCTCAGATACCTGAAAGTAAACAAAGTGGAAAACTAGTCCTGCCTATTGAACCAACAGAAAAGTTCCGATCAAAAAGATCTCCTCATCAGATGTTCATATATTCAAAAGTTTACCACATCCCATAACGTGTTGACATATTTACCATGATTTGCTAAGAGGCAGGGGAGACTTTTCTCCACTTAACAGGAGGCTTCGACAATCAGGCTCCTAAAGGGTTTTAGCAGTTCAAACAGGTGAGTGACAAACGTGATTACAATTAACAAGACATGGAGTCTAAATCTGCATCTTCTCCTACCCAGCCCTCCCCTATGAAATATCTCACATTAAATTACCAAAATGATGAACTTTAGAAAATACTCACAGCCCAGTGACACTCACATTTTCAAGCTGCTATTAACAACTAGTCAAACACCTAATAATACTCCCTTGCTTTGTGTGACTCGAAGATGGAAAAACCTGAGTACTTTTCCTTTTCACCATCACGTGATGCTGTCATAATAGGTTGGGGCAGGGAAGGGGAATTCATGACATGAAAGACGACAGATCTGATACTATAGAAGAGGAAATAGACCGCAGTCAAGAGAACATGGTTTTGCCATTTAAAAAATCAAAACGATGGTCTTTCACACACGAGTAGGACTTCCCATGAATTTTTCACACACACTACCTCTTACAATCTTCTGCACAATCTCAAGGTAGGTTAACCTCTAACATTAATCTCTAAAAAAATCTCTAAGGTGAACACTCCTGATGATCCTAAGAACAAAGAATCTGAAATCTCAAGGAAAAATAGATATGGTCACATAATCTTCATCAAGCCTGATAATTGCATTACCTTTGTTACAGTATTTTTATATACCTTCTCTCTATTTAAGGAGCATGACCCTCTCAGGCAACATGTCAGGTCTGCTAAAATGTAAACTTTTTTTTGTTTTTCTATAAATGATTTTCACTTAACTCTCAAGTTTGCTTTAATGGAAAATTTAGTCTTCCTAATTCACGGTGGCTCAGTCACTCCCAGATATGCCTCAGTCTCCTTGGATTTAAAAATCTATCATTTCATGGTTTTCTTTTTTTGCCTCCCTTCAAGGATAATCTAAATTCTATGAGGTTTACATTATATCTCCAGTATCAGGCCAGGAATATCTATGAAGAGTGCATCCTCAGTCTTCACTTGGTCAGTGATGAGTGTTTTGTTCACTCTGTCTTTGGGTACACTTGGACACTTGATGCCTGTCCTGTCTCTGACAAGAATGTCCTATAATAGCCTCCAGATATTAGTGGCTAAACCATTTGCCCCTTTTGGAATTACTGATCTACATTTAGCTCTTGCCTCTCCCACTAACGTGCCATGGGGCTCTGAGAGGTTGTCCTTGAACCTAGTGATCAGATTATCTTTTCTAGCATTGCCAATCTACCTCTTAGGCATGATACTGGACTTGGGGCTTCTCTAAACTTGGCAGTTTGGAGGTGAACCCCATGGAACTACACCATGGTCCCACCTGCTCTGGGATCCCAAAAGACTTGACCAGATTTTTGCCTTCTCTCTGAGGTTTAGACTCTCCAAAATGTAAGTAAGTTGGGCCCCTTCTGGCCACCACTAAAGCTTACTGGTAGGGCCATCTCAGATTCCCATCTTCCCATCAGCTGATCATAATTTCATCTCCTTTAAGTGACAAAACAATAAGAACAACAACAAACCAACAACAAAAAAACACACCCGGATCCTACATCATCCTGTAGTTTTGCCAACTCTATGTACTAGTATTTGGCACACAGTAACCACCAGATGCAAGTAGCTATTAAGCCTAAGGAGGTTATACAAAGAACATTTATGCACCTTAGAGTTTGGGCTGAATGAGTAATTTTAGTTGAAATTACTTGATTACAAGGTTAGAGAATATGGTAGGCTGAATATTGGCCCACCAAAATATCCAGGTCATAATCCCCAGAACCTGTGACTATTATCTTATATGTAAAAAGAAATTTTGCATAGGTGATTAACTTAAGGATCTTGAGATAAGAGATTATGCTGGATTATTCAGGTAAATATGAAAAAGGCACAGAAATGGATTCTCCCCTCAGAGGCTCCATAAGGAATCATCCCTACCAACACCTTAACTTTAACCCCAGAAGATTCATTTTTTAGTTCTGATCTCCAGGACTATAATATAATAAATATGTGTTGTTTTAAACCACCGAATTTAAGATAATTTGTTATAGCAACAATAAGAAAACTAAGAGGCTATGAGACAAAAATCATGGTATTACCACTTTGAAAAATAATTTGGTAATTTATTACAAATTTAAACGCATATTTACTATATGATCCAACAAATCAACTCCTAGCTACTTGCTTAAGAAAAATTAAAACATAGTCTTGTACACAAGTATTCATAGCATCTTTAACAATAGCCAAAAACTAATAACAGCCCATCAACTGGTGAATGTATAAACAAAATTATGATGTATTCATATAAAGGAACTACAACATAGCCATAAAAAGAAATGAACTGCTGATACTCACAACAATATGGAAAAATCTCTAAAACATTATGCTGGATGAAGCCTGGAACAAAAAAGGACATTCTATATAATTCCACTTTCATAAGTTCTATAAAAAGTAAAATTTATCTATAGTGATAGAAGTCAAATCAGTGGTTGCTGAGGGATCTGGGTGGGGGGCGGGCCTTGGCTATAAGGGAGCATAAAGTGGGGTGAAGGAAATGTTCTACATTTTGATTGTGGTGGTGGATTTATGGGTGTGTAAATGTAATGAAACGTTTTAAATTGTCCTGGCAAACCAATGACTATATTCAAGACCTTAAAAAATGTGAGTCTAGATTAGAGCCCTAAATCCATGCGAATTCTAAATTTTCCATACAATTTCCAGAAAATAGCCCTGAGAAATTGCAGGAATAAATTATAAGTGATATAACTGCAAGTCTTTAGATGCCATTCAAAATATATAAAGCACAAAAAGGGTTACTGCTTTAATAAGAATCCCTTTTATTTTTGGAGAGATAGTGTCCCTTTGAAGAAACCTTATATTTTAACTTGAACCATGTGAAATTACCCTCTATGTGGGTTAAAAACTTGAATATCAGCAATTTCATATGATTCCACTTAATGAAAAGCCAATTTTTCAACCAGCTTCACTTCATAGCCAAGTATTAAAAAATAACTGAGTAAGATATTCATTCTTTTCTTTTCTTTTCTTTTATTCTTTGCCCCAGGGGTACAGGTCTGTGAATCATCAGGCTTACATCTTTCACAGCATTCACCAAAGCACAAACCCTCCCCAATGTCCATAACCCATCCACCCTATCCCTACCCTCCCACCCCCCAGTAACCCTCAGTTTGTTTT